>WNWK01012014.1:0-61684 GCA_009830355.1 Cherax destructor
TGAGCATAAATCCATAAATGGATAACCTAAGAAATAGCCTGCAGAAAAGATCTGTAATTTAACTTCAACATTCGGAGAATTGATTGGGACAAAGCAAACAAATAATTATCATACAACCGGGAAAATCCTGAGCTCCTTAACCCATACTAGTGCATGAAGAAGCTGAATACAATAGAGTACAAAGTCTGTATAAAATATATTCCAATTGGAAACCTCCCAAATTTAAATATTTAGAGAGATTGAGAAGAACGAAAAGGGTAAAAGGATTGCTGAGCTTTTAAAACGAATTATATTACAACAAACAAAAGAACCCACATCAAGGGGAAAAAAAAATTGTTCAGAAATCAGAAAAAATCCTTGGTGTATGTATTTCCAGAGTCTGCTCAATTCTGTGAGTGTAGGAAAGAGTAGTGATGCATCACACAATGTTTGTGCAATATCAGGTTATGCACACTCATTTTGAAGTGTCATAACATGGGACACATCTTTGTAATTTTAACATTAACAGTTAACATTCCATGATAGAAAGTTTTGGAGGTGGAAATGAAGTGTGTGATTCATGTATCTGTGGTATATTGACAAGATACATGAAATTAAAGTACTCGCTTATGCAAAATTTAGGCTGTAAAATAATTCCTCATATTTATTGTACAATCACAGACATCATTTCTAACAGCTCATTAATGTGCAAATCTTTCATTATCATAATATTAACCCATGATATACAGTGGACCCTTGGTTTTCATGGTTAACCGTTCCAGGGGTCTGACAAAAACCCGAAAATGACAAGGTTTTGTCACTAAACATGTTGCAGATATGGCTTGTTTGCTTGGTCAGGGTGGTATTTCTCCACGAAATTTTGCACATCATTCCATTTTTTGCACAAATGTCCTTAATCAATGAAGAAGGCACCTCCCTTCACTCCATCTTCCTCCTCTGGAAGCAAGTTCCTAGCTGTGGTCTGTTGTTGTTCCAGATAATCTTGCAGCTCTTCAGTGGTTAGTTTCCCGTGGTCCCCCACCACTCTTCCACATCCTCCCACTAACCTCAACCCCATGGACTTAAATGTCACAATAGAGTCCACAACAGGAGGGGTTGGCGGGGGTTAGGGTCACCTCAAACCCCTTCAAAATCCCTCTCTTGGACACACACACAATTTTCTCCAAGCAGAGTTCAAACTCTGGTAGCCACCCTCCCAAGCCTTACCTATAAGGCTTATGCATGGAGGATGAAGTGATTCTTCAGAACTCTCTTGGGGGTCAACTGAGTGCCCGAGGTCCTTGAAAGCACTTTTGAAACTGCTTTTGTGAGGTTTTGAAGTTAGAAATGACCTGCTGGTCCATGGGCTGGAGGAAAGGAGTGGTGTTAGGAGGCAAGAACTTCACTGTGATGAAACTGAAGTCCCTAAACACTTGGTCTTAAGTCTGGGAGGAGGAAATTTTGTCCAGTACCAGGAGCACTTGAGTGGCAATTTACGTTCCATGAAGTACTTTTTCACACTAGGCCAAACACGATTCACCCCTTTGAAAATTTGCCTTGTGACCCATGCCTTATTATTAGTTTACCAATCACACACAACTACTTCACATTGTTTTTCTTGAACACTCTGGGATTTTCAGAGGATACACCAGTGAAGGCTTCACTCTGAAATCCCCACTATCATTAGCACACAATAAGATAATATCTTTCATAGGCTTGTGTCCTGGCGTGCTTTTTCCTCCTTCGTAACATAGGTCCTCTTTGGCATTTTCTTCCAAAAGAGGCCTGTTTTGTCCAATTGAACACTTGTTGGGGTTTGAATCCTTTAGCCTCTATGTACCCCTTAAATTCTGCTACAAAGTTTTCAGCCCCACATTTGTCAGAACTGGCAGCCTCACCATGCCTTAAAACACTGTGTATGCCACTACGCTTCTTAACCCTTTGGGGGTCGACAGGCCTTCTCAGAAACGTGTTCCTGGGGTTGAAAAATATTCAGAAAAAAAAAATTATTTTATCTTATGAAATGATAGTTTTTTTTTCTAAATCTAAATAGCTAAACAAAAAATTTTTGCGATCAATACTTACGGAGATATGGAGGCTTCAAGTTGACCCAAAATGAACCGATGACAGGAACATTGGCGACTTCCGGTTGGCCGGTAATCTTTTTTTTTTTTTTAAGTTGTTTTCTTATCAATTTTAATATTTTTTTTTTTCAAATAACTTTTATGGACTGTGAGACCAATATAAGTGCTGTTTTTCAAATATTCACTTGCTAATTCTTATATAATAATGCCATAAAGTTTGTTATCACTAGTTTGTTTACAAAACATATTTACAACAATGTACAATGTAAAATTATGTTTATAACTATTGTTCACTCATATATATATACACATATTGAGTCAATGCACATGTTTCTAGAAGTTCTGCAGCCTGTGGAAGTCTCTGAAACATGGTTCCATGCACAGTGGTGTTTCACATTCTACACACATATAACAAGTGTCTTTGCGTTGCTGTGAGCGTCTTTTTGTATGTGCACAGACATAACACCTCTTCTGAGCCTTTTTCTTGCAAGCAGTAGCAGGCAGTTTTGTTAGGAAGTGTTCACCATGCCTCAGACGAGAGGGTAGTTGTTGGTAATTTCTTGGGCGGTTTTCTATTGCAGGTGGTGTTTCTTGGTGCTTGGTGATTATTTGCCTGATGACAGACAAACAAAATTTGCCATGTGGTGGTTTGTTTGTGGTCTTCAACTTATAAACATTATAAGCATTGAGCATGGAAATGTCCAGAATGTCACATTTGTCCACTGAACACATATTGAGAGTGTAGTCCATCACAGCTGCAGGTTTTAGAATGGGTTCATCGGTCTCTATTCACCCTGCCACTGTCTGCCATTTCATTAGGGTGAATTGATGACAACAGTGTGACATCTCATTTGTCATGCCACCGAAATGCCATGATATCATTGGCAGCAAACGCCTGCACCTCACCTCTACGAGTGCCTGCATTGATCCTAGGTATATGAATACGATTTGCATGAACTGTTCCGCACACATCTGTCATGTTCACTCGCAAAAAATCACTGAGGGAGGGGCTTGTGTACCAGTTATCAGTACAGTGGACCCCCGAGTTTCGTAAAAACTTCACTCCTGAAGTCTGCTCAAGTGCCATTACTGAACGAATTTACTCCCTTAAGGAAAAATTTCACATAGACCCCCAAAAATACACTTCCACAAGAACTTACAAAATTATACTTACATAATTGCACGATTTCCGGGGTATTCGTTAACCGAGGGTCCACTGTATATAATATATGCCCCTTGCCAAGATATGGTTCCATCATTGTTCTAACCACATCACCAGAGATACCCAGTAACTTCCTGGTATCTTTCAATGTATTACTAACAGTGTACACAATAATATCCAATACAAGACCACTGTAGCAATCACAAAGCACAAACAACTTTATACCAAAGCGTTTCCTTTTGCTTGGTATATACTTGAATGACAGTCTACCTTGAACAGAATCAGTGACTCATCAATAACAAGCTTCCTGAAGGGATAAAAATACATATTGAATTTCTCTTTCAGATACAGAAACACATTCCTAATCTTATATAACCTGTTGGTTCTGTCAGGCCTGGTTTTGTCTGAAAATGTAACATGCGTAGAAGTAGCTTCAAATCGATTCACTGGTATAATATCACTGAAAGCTGGTGTTGCAATCAATCTGTCTGTTGACCAATATGATTTGATACGGTGCTTATACACATGTGGCATAAGCATTATTGTGCAAAGAAAAGATACATCTCAGCCACAGTTGTCTCCTTCCACTGGTGTAGACGTGATTTTGGTGAAAGAATCGTGTTTTGCCATTGTGTAATCGAAATATCTGTTGCTTTCCCTGATAATAATGTCTATCAGGGGTTCGTCAAGAATAACTGGAAACATTCCAGTTCAGTGGCATTGTTCCCAAGTGGACAAGATGGGCATAATCCACTGTGACTTTCATCAAACTGATGGGGATTGGGAATAAAATTCGCAGCTTCCTGCCAATCCCAGGTGTGGTCTGCTGGTGGGTACTGAATATTTACAGGTGGTTGTGGGGGTTGTGGAAGTGGAGGTTGTAGTTGTGGGGGTTGGTGGGTGGGTGAGGGTTGCCTTTGTTGTAATGGAGCTGACTCAGTGGCGTGGGTGCCAGCATGGTCCACTGCTGGTGCCTCGCGTGCGGCACCACCACCACCACCACTACCAGTTGCATGCACATTTCTGATACCAATTGCAACGCTATCATCTTCATTTTCACTATCACTTCCTGTTGTACACCCACAGGATGTACTCCGAGATGTACTCCTAACCCTTGGAAGAGCATATGGCACACTACCAGAGCGCATATACTGTCGTATATACTGACGCTTCACTGGTGAATATTCCCCTTCACTCGCACTACTGGAACTATTTGAAGGGCTTGAAGTTCATAGTCACTATCACTATCATCACCATTGCTCACATCTGAGTCCGGGATATGAGTAAATAGGAGTTTCCGCCTTTGTTCTGGTACAACTGAACGTGAACAAGACGCCACAGCACCAGAGGTGGACGGCTGTGGGTCATCTGGGTTTTCCTCACTTATACCGGTATTATGGTCACTAGTTTCGGTCACAACCGCCTCAAAACCTTGAAAGTCACCTTCACTGACACCCCCATCACTGTTAGAACTGTCACTGATGAATAAAAGTGTCCCAATTCGCCGAGGAGTAAGGTGTTTCTTGCTGCGAGGCATGGTGGAGAAGGTGTACTGAAATGGTGTTCCCACAATGCACCACTGGGTGCCCGATTTTTTCCTACTGCGCACACTGACCGCGCAGACCCATTCTCTCATCCCTAGGCCTACCAGCTGTTTCCCGCTTAATTTGAAGCCGCTAGAATTTACGCATACTAGTACGGCACCAACCCCTGCTCGTAAAACGTACTAGTACGGCACCGACCCCGAAAGGGTTAAATCTCTCAAACCAGCCTTTGTTAGCCCTAAATTTACTAACAGCAGCACTTGTTCCAGGAGTTTTCTTTACAAGATCCTCATGCAACTGCCTTGCCTTCTCACAAATAATTGACTCCACAACACTGGCTCCCAGTAATTGTTTTTCCTTAATCCACAATAACAATAACTTTTCCATATCTTCCATTATTAGTGACCTTTGTTTCGTTAGAACATTTACTCTTCGCAACATTAGAGTCCTAGATTTGTTCTTTCTTTGCCAGGATAGATGTAATTGTTGATTTGTTTTTCCCATACATCTTGGCAAGTTCCAGCACCCGTACACCACTCTCATATTTTTCAATCACTTCTCTCTTAGATTCCATCGTGTTTCTCACTTTCTTTACCACAGGAACTTTACTAGGAACTTTCTTTGGAGCCATTGTTACTTATTTCGCAGTTGCACTGAAAAAAAAACAAAAAACAATGGAAAACAAGCGAAATGTTTGGATAAATGAGCAGAAGCTTCCTCACACACCACTGACACAGCCAAACTGATGCGAAAGCGGCTGGGCCGGCGGATGGATGCGTCCCATACGGGCGATAAGTGAAATAACGGCCGATAACAGGAACGGCCGATAACTGAGGGTCCACTGTATTTTACTTAAAGGAAGAATTGGATTGGTTCTGAGCTGCATAGGTCACAATTTGGGAATTTTATTGAAAAAATCCCCCTCCTGATCTAGGGAATTGGACCTAGCATTCCTTTCCTTGCATTGAATCTGACTGCCTCCCATTCCCATTGTGCTGTGAACCCTACAAGTTTAGTGCTTCCTTCCCCTTAAATGTAATACGTACAGTGGTACCCTGAGTTTTGAACTGCTCCCAACTCGACCAATTATGTAAGTGTATTATTGTAAGTGCTTTTGTAATTGTATTTTTGGGGGTCTGAAACGGACTAATCTAATTTACATTATTCCTTATGGGAACAAATTCGTTTGGTAACAGCACTTGAATAGCCTTCTGGAATGAAGAAAGTTCGAAACTCGGGGTACCACTGTAATAATAATAAGACTGTTGAATTTAACCCTTAAACTGTCCACCGTAGATATACGTTCACTCCGTAGCTGACCGAACGTAGATCTACGTTTTTTTTCAAATGCTTTTAACCTTGCCACGATAAGCCTGAGCTGCCTAGAGATTAGAGAATGGGTCTGTGCACTCAGTGTGTGTAGTATTACAAAATGTGGGAATGACAAACAAAATGCACTCTTCATTTTAAAGAAAAAGAACAATTTATTTTTTTCTCAAAATACTCGGTCAGCTACGCGAGTGAACGTATATCTACGTGTGGACAGTTTAAGGGTTAAATGCTGAAAGAACTATTGACAACATACTATATATTAACTCTAACTGTTCAGACCCACAAAATTAATATTGCTTTCAGTATCCAATTTAAAAAAAAAAATCTGAAATGGTAGAGAATCTTTTTCTGAAGATAATCACAACAATAGTACAAAAGTTTATGGAAAACTTATGGAATAATGCAGGTGCAAAGTTAGCAGTCTGGGTGCAATTTATGTATCTGCAATTTCACCTAATTTGAGCCCTATTTTAAGCCAATTACATTATTTGACCAAATTCTTAGCTAGTATTTCACTAGTATGCCTACTGTTCTATTAATTAAGTACAAGAAACCACCCACTCAACTATTACAGCTACCTTATAAAGTACATAGAAGTCAGTAATTTTGCCAATTTTACACAAAATTAAAACCAATCCAATTTAAAAATAGTCCAAAATAAACAATGTAGACATTCCAGGCACTAAAACAACATATCCTTTGTTTATTAAACAAAAATTGGAATACATATTGGTAGTGTAGTGTCTGTTCCTTAAACCCACATACATACTAAACCTAAACCTACTCACTGTTCAGAACATCCATACTTACTACTCTGCTCTCTACATTTATAGAACCATAAATTCCAACTTTAACCCTGAGCTAAAACACTTTCTTGACAGTTGTGACAAGACCCATAGACATAATACCAGACATAAACATGGAGGTTGACATTCCCTATGTCCTACTAAATCTATACAAAAATTCAATGCGCATAAAAGGGCCTAAGATCTGGAACTCCCTGCCTGAAAACTCTAGAACTGCAGACACAACCTCCATTTTCAAAAGCACCGTTAAAAATTATCTTATCTCACTTACGCACCCAACTGGTAGCTAACCACATGAAAACTACTTTATCTTGCACATATCCACAGCAAAAGACACTTACTGATATCTGTGATTCCCCTTAATTTTCACATGACTACCCAAAATTCTAATACAACTATTGCTTCATAATTCTTAAGCTAGTCATAAGTTTGCCTAAGACACTCCAATATAGAAACGGTATTATGCCAATACATCACCTTTACCATTAACCCTTTCGGGTTATGGTCGTACAAGTACGTTTTACGCACTGTGGTTATTGACGTACTAGTACGCCTAAATTCTAGCACCCTCAAATCAAGCAGAAACAGGCTGTTAGGCCTAGATGTGATAGAATGGGTCTGTGCGGTCAGTGTGCACAGTATAAAAAAATTCCTGCACCACACAGTGCATAATGAGGAAAGACAAACTATGACCGTGTTTTTGGTTTAAAACAGCGACTTTGCAGTCTATTTTCGTATGGTATTTATTGTTGTATTCTCGTTTTCTTGGTCTCATTTGATAGAATGGAAGATATATTACAGAAATGGAGATGATTTTCATTGGTTTGACAATAACAAGTATCTTGAAATTGAGCTCAAAGTAGCGAAAATGTTCGATTTTTGACGATGTTCAAGAGTAAACAAATCACACCATGCGTCTAATACACATCAACTGGCGAGTCTAATATTCATGCACAAGTGCTCTGATATTATTTATACTAGTTTTACAATGATGCAGTTGTATATATAACAGTAAATCTTCTATTTTTTTGTGAGAATAAAAATTCAAAATGGAAGGCAAAAGTAATGTAAGAGGGGCATGGAGACGTGACTAATGAACAGAGATGTTATTTTAGTGCCAGGTCTGCCTTGTTTACTATGGACCCTGTTTTGAAATTGGCATCGTTTGAAATTTGTGTGAAATTGGCAAATTGCCATTTTCTGAACACTATTTTGGGTAGTTGAAATTGGTAAATAGGCGGTTTCTTGTACTCAATCGATAGAAGAAATGGAGTTCTAGCGAAATAGCTATAATTTTAGTAGACTGAAACATTGGAATGTGCCGAAAATAGGGCTCAAAGTGGGCGAAATCGCCGATGCGTAAGTGTCATGGCTACCGCTAACTTCGCGAAAGCATAATTCCATTAGTTTTCGATCAAATTTCATAATTTTTGTGGCGTTATGATCGGAAAAAGATTCTCTATCATTCCATAAGAAAAGTTTTTTTTTTTTTTTAAATTCGTGGACCCTGAGAACGAGTTTCAGAGACCCCTTGGACCCCCAAAGGGTTAATTTGTAAACCTAGTTAATCACTACAATTACCTAACTTTACTATTAGTATAATCATTGTGTCACTATTGAGTAAGACCTATCATAAGACTGCCTGGAAAGCCTAGGCATACCTAGGCATATTATTGGCCATCTTGTAATATCTACTTCATAAAATGTACATTAATATAAGTACACCCCACTTTGTATTTTACTAGAAATAAAGAATTTGAATACTATAAATAAAATTAAAGTCCAAAGACATGGTGCCAAAAAATGTATGTAGCTAAGAAATGAGTTTCTAAACAGGTAGATAAGAAGGATTTCTTAACATTAGCAGCAAGGAGGACAAGAGGCCACAGTGGTAAACTAAGAAAAAAAAAAAAACATGCTGAAGGAATACTAGAATTTTTTTTTTATTATTAACACATCGTCCAATTCCCACCAAGGCAGGGTGGACTGAAAAAGAAAAACTTTCATCATCATTCACTCCATCACTGTCTTGCCAGAGGAGTGCTTTACACTACAGTTATAAAACTGCAACATTAACACCCCTCCTTCAGAGTGCAGACACTGTACTTCCCATCTCCAGGACTCAAGTCCGGCCTGCCGGTTTCCCTGAATCCCTTCATAAATGTTACTTTGCTCACACTCCAACAGCACATCAAGTATTAAAAACCATTTGTCTCCATTCACTCCTATCAAATACGCTCACACATGCTTGCTGGAAGTCCAAGCCCCTCGCATACAAAACCTCCTTTACACACACAACCCGCACATATAAAAGGAGAGGAGCTTAGACGACATTTCAGTCCGACTTGGACCATTTACAAAGTCACACTTTGTAAATGGTCCAAGTCGGTCCGAAACGTCGTCGTAAGCTCCTCTCCTTTTATATGTGTGGGTTGTGTGTGTATTGTTCCAGTCATGGTATTGTGCCTTTTTTGTTAAAACCTCCTTTACCCCTCCCTCCAACCTTTCCTAGGCCGACCCCTACCCCGCCTTCCCTCCACTACAGATTTATACACTCTCGAAGTCATTCTGTCTCGTTCCATTCTCTCTACATGTCCGAACCACCTCAACAACCCCTCCTCAGCTCTCTGGATAATAGAAAATATTTCTAAAAAAATACAGTGGTCCCCTGAGTTACGATTTACTCTTGTAAAGGAATTTAGGTTTGAGTTGTGATGAAAAACCTGAGATATGGCACATGTACAATAGCCAGCATGCGTGGGTGGTCGTCAGCCACCAGTGATGTAGTAGCTTGCCTCTTGGGCAGTCTCTGAGCCAATAGGGGCATCAGTGGTGGTTGTGTGTGGGTGGCTTAGCAGTCAATCAATGATGGGAATGAATGTTTCTGGGGTAACATCTCGGCCATTAGTAGTGTTTGTACTACAGTTTATCATATCCTCTTCAGTTTAAAGTTACCACGTACAGTGGACCCCTGCCTAACGAGCAAAATTCATTCCAGAAGCCTGCTCAGGTGGCATTACCGAACGAATTTACTTCCTTAAGAAATAATGTCACGTAGGTTAGTCTATTTCAGACCCCCAAAAATGCACTTCCACAAGCACTTACAATATTATACTTACATAATTGTACGATTTCCGGGGTGCTCATTAGGCGGGGGTCCACTGTATGTTGCCCATACCAATGTTCAATTATTTACCCTTCATAACTGCATTTGTGACATTTATGGATTTGGAAAAGGCGTATGACAGGGTGGATAGGGGGGCAATGCGCCAGATGTTGCAGGTGTATGGAATAGGAGGCAGGTTACTGAAAACAGAGAAGAGTTTATACGAGGATAGTGAGGCTCAGGTTAGAGTATGTAGGAGAGAGGGAGGTTATTTCCCAGTAAAAGTAGGCCTTAGACAAGGATGTGTGATGTCACCATGGCTGTTCAATATATTTATAGATGGGCTTGTAAGAGAAGTGAATGTGCGGGTGTTGGCAGACTTAAGTCCTGGAGATGGGAAGTACAGTGCCTGCACTCTGAAGGAGGGATGTTAAATGTTGCAGTTTTATAACTGTAGTGTAAACATGTCTCTGGCAAGACAGTGATGGAGTGAATGATGATGAAAGTTTTTCTTTTTTGGACCACCCTGCCTTGGTGGGAAACGGCCGATGTGTTAATTAAAAAAATTAAAAAATAAAAAATAACTGCATTTGTGATTTAATTATGCCATCTTTTGTATTACTAAACCATCATGGTCCTTAAACTGTGTAGTAAACAGGCAATTTATGAAGATCAAGCAAGAAATTGTGAAAAAAACATGATGGAGGAATTCTGTAAGACTAAGTTTCACATCTTAGATTGTGTGAGGCTTATAGTGAATTCCTGAAATGAAGTTTCCACTTGGTGCTGGAATGCAGCCTTAAGGAACATGGAGCCTTCAGTCACCTATGACTTGGAATGAATTACTATAAAACCATGTAATTTGGGGTTTGAGTTACCATAGTTTTGTCCATTAGCCAAAAGCAGAAAAGTTAGACTTTTGGAATGGAAAAGAAAGATTTGAGCCAGAGGGACTTGACATAGTGGGAGGAGCAGCAAGAGACAGGAATCCCAGAAAAACAATAGTATATAGGTATAGATTAAAGGAGTGGGGGAGGCAATAAAGAAGGGCAATGATTGAGTGTTGTATTATTGCTAACCCTAACAGAGACCAGATGTGCATACCCTGTGGAAGGGTACGAGTTACAAAAAAATGAACCCACAGTGGTGGGATTTGGCCTCCGCTTAATAGATAGCAGTTTGAAGAACTCTGGAAATTGACACTGCAGGAGAAACACTGGCAGTGGGAATGGAGAGACGGAGACTAACAAGATCAAAAGGTGCCCAAATCAGTGGTAGGGAAAACATAAGAGTGAGAGTAATTGCATCTTGCATCCTGTGGCTCATCCTATTCTGTCTATATGGACAGCTCTACTCATACTTCCTTCTGTCTGCCTCCTCAGCTTTTTATTCTTTTCCAATCTCTCAGTGTGCCAGACCTAGCAGCTGGACTCCTGCCCCTTTTTTCCTGGTGGCTGCATCCCTGATACCAGGCATAGTAATTACAATTAGGTACCGGGCTCATTTTTAGGAATAGGTGAAGGGGTTCCTTTAAGTGGTTACCTAAATTTTTTTTTCTTCCAAGGTTTTCATTTATAATTTCAGATGTCTCAACTGACTGACCTCAGATTTTCAGTGCTGGAGTATGTACTGTAACTAGGGAAGCGTTCATGCAACTATTGGCATGACCAGGTACCCTTTGGTCATTTTTATACAGACTATTCATAGTTTTTGTTTCCATGCGATAACTTAAGTGAACCTCTTCTGAATAGCTTCAAACTTTTAACACTGGTATATTTTGCTTCATAGAAAGTTGGAACTGTTGTTGAAATGTGTTGACTCCAGTAAGTTTAGGCTGTGTGTGTGTGCAAGGTAAAATGCATGTATGTATACTGATAAAGACATTAAGGAAATATTTCAGTCTTAATGAATGCAGGAGCGACTCATGGCGAAACATTTCCTTTAACCCTTTCACTTTCTCACACTAGATCTACAGTATTGATGCCAGTGTTGCTCTCATAGATCTACGTTTAACCACAGCACCCTCAAATATGTTGTGAGTGGTAAATTTTGGCCTAGACATGAAAGAATGGCGAGTATGCACAGTTTTAAAAGAATTCTGTTCCATGAAACACATGATGGGAACAGCTAACCTCTGATCTTGAGTTTGATATAAAACAGTGATTAAGGTGTTTTCTAGGGTAGTTTTATGGTTTTATTGGCTGTTTCTTGGTATCAGGTGATAGAATGGAAGACAAAGTAATGAAATAGAGATGATTTTGATCTGTCTAAAACAGACCAAAATCATCTCTATTTTATTACTGGAAGTAACTTGACATAGATCTCATAGTGACAGAAATATTAAATTTTTGTCAATTTTTCTGAGGGTAGGGCTTCCCTCCATCCTAGGTCTGTTTTATGGGTTTTGTGCTAGGTCCTTCCTTTTCACCATTTAACAAATAGGGTTTTTAAGGTAACTACAAAGGGTTAATAAATGTTTGGATCAGGGTACGTATATGTGTCTTTTACCTACAACTTGTTAACATTGCTGTACTACTTACATCCTGTGTCCTAAAAAAAAACTTGAAACCATTGGATTTCTATATTTTTTGCATGGCCATGTGAAAACTGGTAATTTAATATAGGGCTCTGACTACTGTGTGGTTAACCTGAGTGATATGGGAACTCCTCTTCTGATCACCTTCTGATAGGATTCAAACTCTCAGCGCTGGTGTATCCTGCTTAGAAAAAAAAGATTTTTTATTGGAATGTATAGGTGCCAATTTTACCATAAAAATTCAAAGGTACATTTTCCGTGCAACAAATTGAAAATGCCTCGCCTGATCGCTTTCAGACTTTCACTGCTGTTGAAGGAAGAGGAGAAATATAAACTTGATTACTACAAAGGGTTTTAGTTTGAACCTAATAAACAGAGGGTGTTCTGAATAATTTTAAGAATGGAAATTTAGGTAAGGCAAAGAACGGTAATTTTTGAGAAAGAAGAAAGTGTAGCATGTGAGTCAGCATATGATAACCAAGGTGAGACAATGAGCTGCAAAGAGTGAAAATTCAAGAGTCAAGAAATTGAGGGTTTGCAAATGTGGAGGGCACACAGGGAGAAACAAAAACACTCTTCATGACAGAAGGAGCATGATAAGAAAAGTGGCGAAAGTGCAGTACAGTGGACCCCCGAGTTTCGTAAACCCCGGAAATCGTACATTTATGTAAGTATAATATTGTAAGTGCTTGTGGAAAAGTATTTTTGGGGGTCTGAAATAGACTAACCTACGTGACATTTTTCCTTAAGGGAGTAAATTCGTTCGGTAATGGCACTTGAGCAGACTTCAGGAATGAAGTTTTTACGAAACTCGTGGGTCCACTGTATTATGCATAGCCTTGTGGTAAACAACAACAAAACCAGTCACAGAGCAGTATTAATGAACATCAAGGAAAAGAATAAATATGTTAGATTCTCATTCAGCTTTGAAACTGATAAAAGAGGCAAGACTGATAAGGACATCAAGAAAAAGTTAGAGGATATTAGAGGTATCCTGCCAGAGAGCAAAGAGATTATGTAGTAGTGTAGCCAGAGAGAAGAATGTACCCCAGTAGTAGGAAGTACTGTAGACAGTTTTGAAATACTCCATATAAAGATCAGCAAGAATAGGAGATAGACTAGAGCCAATAGCAATACCAAGGGTCTGAAAATATGTTACCTTGAAAATAATAAAAAAAAGAGTTAAAAGTCTCAAGAAAGGTGAATAAGATCAAGAGAGACATGTGTAGATATAAGTACAGTAGATGAGGTAGTAGTTGAAAATTACTGTACTAAGGGTTGGTATGTAGTGTGGATAGGATAATGTATGGCAGAATTTTATTTGCATTATGCAGCAACATCTTTTAATGTGTTAGTTTTATTATGAAAATGTGAGATAAAAAACTATAGGCCTTGGATTGTATATGTACAATTATTCAGCCAAATGAGAATGTCTCAGTGAATTACTTCATAATGAAATGATGCAGAGTAAAATACTGTACTAGTATATGTAGAATGTTTGAGTCTAACTAACATTCTACTTAGCACTTTAAAATTATGCAGCACTGCATGTATCCTATAACTTAGTACAGTATTACCTAAAGTACAGTGGTACCTCGACTTACGATATTTTTTCATTCCAGAATACTGTTCAAGTGCCATTACAAACAATTTATCCCTTAAGAATGATATAAATAGACTAGTCCTTTAGATCCCAAATTACACTTACAAAGCGTTTAAAATAACTTCATAAAGGGTGAGTTTGGGACCATCGTATCGGTACCACTGTATTTATAATTTGGCATCTCATCTTCATTATTGTATTCATCATATAAATTTTTACATTTTCCAGTAGTTGTAGAACTTTCCACCTCTTATATATTTCCATTCTTCAACTTCTCTATTTGTAAAGAAAAAATTCTAGTAGTATCCCCTTTGCCTTCAGTTTCTTCTCTATTCATATTGGTGGCTTTTTGTTATCCATTTTATTGAGCTAAAAAAAATCTCTAAAAAGTCTCATAATCTCTTATAATTGTACAGTGGACCCCCGAGTAATGAACAAAATTCATTCCAGAAGCCTGCTCAAGTGCCATTATCGAACGAATTTACTCCCTTGAGAAATAATGTCAAGTAGGTTAGTTCATTTCAGACCCCCAAAAATACACTTACAAAAGCACTTACAATATTATACTTACATAATTGTACGATTTTCGGGGTGTTCGTTACTCGGGGGTCCACTGTATACTGTATGTTGCTATCATGTTTCTTCGTTTTCTCCTATCAACCTGCATGGTCATGTTTGATGTTTTCAACCTTCCTTTTTAACAGCTTTTTGAGCATTTCTTATTCTTTTTTTTTTTAAGATAACTACAAAGATCACTTAGTGTTGTAGGTTTCAAGATAATGGACCTGAGTTTCAAACTTCCGAAGTCTCAAGTGCCATTACCGATTCTTAAGAAAAATGTCACGTAGGTTAGTTATTTCAGACCTCTTTCACAAGCACTTACAATATACACAATGATGATTTCGGTCGATTACGGTTCCACTGTAACTACAAAGACCACTGGAATTACCTTGTGGCTTGGTGTTGGGGTTCCAAGACCACTGGAATTACAGTGTGTAACCCTGTAGCTTAGTGTTGGGGTTCCAAGACCACTGGAATTACAGTGTGTAACCCTGTAGCTTAGTGTTGGGGTTCCAAGACCACTGGAATTACAGTGTGTAACCTGTAGCTTAGTGTTGGGGTTCCAAGACCACTGGAATTACAGTGTGTAACCCTGTAGCTTAGTGTTGGGGTTCCAAGACCACAGGAATTACAGTGTGTAACCCTGTAGCTTAGTGTTGGGGTTCCAAGACCACTAGAATTGCATAGTGTGTAACCCTGTAGCTTAGTATTGGGGTTCCAAGACCACTGGAATTGCATAGTGTGTAACCCTGTAGCTTAGTGTTGGGGTTCCAAGACCACTGGAATTACAGTGTGTAACCCTGTAGCTTAGTGTTGGGGTTCCAAGACCACTAGAATTGCATAGTGTGTAACCCTGTAGCTTAGTGCTGGGGTTCCAAGACCACTGGAATTCAAAAAGATTTGGAAAGTACCTACTAGGTGGCAGTAGTAACACAGTACTGGACATAATATTATCTATAATAGGCTCTACACTTTAAATATTTTGACTATAAACCTCACACACATGGAAATTTCAAACATTCACTTTTTTATATAAGTTTTTAAATGCCTATTGGAAACTTATGCATATTTAGGATGCTTTACTTAGCAATTTTGATGTGCTTTAAAATAGGTACATGATCACTTGCAAAAGTGTTCCAAAGTGTGGTATGTACATTATCTATTATAAACGTGCAAATTAAAGTATGTATGTGATCACTTATAAAAATGTGCCTCAAGTGTATGTGATCCCTTATAAAAGAATGCCCCAAAGCATGTATGTATGTGATAATTTGTAAAAGTGTTATGCCAGATAAACAAAATGAGAGTATTGTCACTATGGTATCTTCAACTTTTATTTAATATTTAACTCTAATGAGCTAAGGCTTGTTTATGCAAGAGATATAACAGAGTAAACTTTTGAGTAGGCGAATCAATTTACTGTAGATGTGACAGTTTACATTGATGCAAATAAGATTCTTAGTGCAAAATTTATATGGTATAGTTTAGGGGATACAGGAGTGAGACAGTGTTTCTGGTGTTACAGGGTATGGCTGGCCTCTTTACTGACATGTTGCTGGGCGTGGACGGTGGCGGGCGGCGGGCGTGGGCAGGGGCATGGGAAGATGCGCGGCAGGTGATACGGGTAGCAGACGATCTTCGGCGGGCATCACCAAGGACATCGTGTCACATCTGTGGTTCCAGTGTGAGCCGAGCCAACCTGCGGAGGCACATCCGCACTCATACTGGGGAAAAACTGTATGGGTGTCCACAATGTAACTATCGGACAGGTGACAGGTCTAATTTAAGGCGGCACCATTCAAGTGTTCACCCAGACCAGCCAGCACTTCAGCTGTAACTGAACAACTTTAATTTATTACAACACTAGACTGTGATCAAAATATGGCTGTCAGCTCCCTTGACAAAGCCGTCCCACAACTGATGCACTCTTGTGCACTAGAGGACATACAGTACTTTGCATATATGCTATTTGCAAGACCTTGCCTTTGCTCATACTCTATTATTACATCTTTGTGAGGAACATGGTTGTGCTAGTTGTCTTATCTTTTCACTCTTTATTTGTTGTTGAGAATTTTGTTGTTTTATATGTTTTGAAACGAATATTGTATGGCATACTTTATGTATGAATATAATAATAATAATATTAATAATAATAATAAGAGTACTAAGTACTTTACTTCAGTATTGCCAACAATATTGCTAGAAGGATTGCTAGAAAGTACAGTGTTTCTTACACTAGGCAACTAGTATTAGTCAATACTTGGTGCTGGGGAGAATTACAGGTTGATACAAGTGAATGATTAAATTTTGGCCAGCCTTCAAGAATACAGTTGGGTATTGAATGATTGCTGCTAAAACATGCAAACATACTACAAACTTAACCTTATTGTTACTGTAGTCATGAGACAGTATTAAACTTGTAAGGGCATGTATCACGTGGGAAATGTGTGGAATGGGAGATAATCAGGTTTAATCCAAGGAAGGAAGGGAGGCTTCAATTCTTTGGATCATGAGCCCTTTACCAGTATCACAATCCCCCTTGAAGGGAAGCCTAACCATAATAAAAAAAACAAATTATCTGAATTATAATGTACGTGTATAGAATTTTGGGGGCTTGATATGAAATGAAGTAGATGTGAACAAGCTGCTGCTTAACCATAAAATTTTTGCTTCTTCAGGTGACAAAGTTATGATGCATATTGCATTTCAGCCAAAGATAAAGATGCAACATATTTGCAGGCTTGTTCTTAATCAACGGATAAATTATGTAATTTGGTATGTTCATCTCAGTGCAGGATCATGTATGACACATGTTTGACAGAAGTTTCACTCAAAAATTTCTCACAAGTGAGAAATACTCATGAATTGGGCGAATTTAAAAATAATTTGGTCAGGTGAAACACCAAGAAATTAAATTATTATTACTGTATTCATGGAAAGAACTAAACCTATATAGGCCATGCAGAACTATTTGGCAAAGGTGAGAAAGATAATAGAGACAAAAAAGTGGAGGTGTTGAGAGAGGACATCAGCAGAAAGACTGAAGGAAATCACAGTTAAGGTAGATATTTGAAGTGAGCCAAGAGATAATACAGCTCTCATTAAAGGTGGAACCATCAATAGGGTAGAGATTTTGTTTTATAGAAAATCTGGTAGAGAAGGTTTCTGAAATGTACAAGCTTGAGAAAACTTGCACCATATAGCCAAACATTGTTTGTATAATGCATTATGTATTCTAGGTTCTGTTGGATTTATTACTCATCCACACTTCATGCTACGCATCAATTACTGTACTTCACAAATTGCATTAGTTTAACCCTTTTGCTGTCCGTTACTTAGAACTATGTCATTGAGGCCAGGATCCCTGATGTAGTTTTACATCATGAGCTCAGCTCACTCAGATAAGCTGTGAGCAGTAAATTTTGGGCTGGATATGAGAGAATGTGTCTGTGCAGTGAGTGTGCACCATATGAAAAAATCCTGCCCCATGCAGTGCATGATGGGAAAAACAAAACTGTGCCCATATATGGTTTAAAACAGCAATTTTGTGGAGTTTTCTCAGATGGTGTTTATGGTTTTATTGGCTGTTTCATGATATCATTTGATAGGATGGAAGATATTTTACTGAAATAGAGATGATTTTGATTGGTTTTAGGAATGGAAGTAGCTTAAAATTTAGCTCAAAGTATCAGAAATGTCCAATTTTTTGTTGGTATTCCAGAGGATAAGTAAGGCCTCCCTGCTACCCCTAGTCTGTTTTATGAGTTTTTAATAGGTCTGATTAAATTATAGGGATGATGTAAACCATGACCAATCTCTCCTGGTTATATTTTATTATCCGAGAAATAGAGTATACAGTGGACCCCCGAGTTTCGGTCATAATTCGTTCCAGAAGGCTGCTCAAATGCCATTACCAAATGAATTTACTCCCTTAAGGAATAATGTCAAGTAGGTTAGTCCATTTCAGACCCCCAAAAATACATTTACAAAAGCACTTACAAAAATACATTTACATAATTGGTCGCGTTTTGAGGTGACCGAAACTTGGGGGTCCACTGTACTTCAGTTTTTGTGTGAATAAAAATTCAAAATGGAAAGCAAGTTTAATATAGGAGAGACCTGGGGACTTGACTAATGTACAGAGTAAATTATGTTCTAGTGCCAGGAATGTTGACAGTGTTTATTATGGACTCTTGTTTTTATATGTATTGGTATTTTTTAATTTTGTATGAAATTGGCCAAATTGCCGAATTCTGATCACTTTATTGGCTAGTTGAACAAGTGGTTTCTTGTGCTCATTTGATAGAATGGAAGGTATACGTACTAGAAAAATAGCTAAGAAATTGATCAACTGGAACAATGGAATTGGCTTACAGTAAGACTCAAAGTCAACAAAATTGCCGGTGTGTACATTGCACCAAGACCGCTAACTTTATGCTTGAATAATTCTGTAAGTTTTCCATCAGATTTCGTACTTTTGGTGTAACTACCCTCAGAAAAAAGATTCGCAACCATTTCAGAAGTTTTTTTTTTTTTGGGGGGGGGGGTAGAGGGGAATTTTTGGACATTGAGAGCAAGTTTCATTTCAAGGGTCTGGACAGTGAAAGGCTCAATTACAAATATATATTCATGAGTGGATGTAATTAATAATAAAATGTTTTATATGTCATGCGTGCCGAGTCTTGCCTAGCGGTGAGAAAGGATCATGGTGGGGCAGACTCAGGTGCCCAGCCTATGCCACCAGATGTCAGGCCTATGGCCCCACGAATTATAAATTCAACTGGGCAGACAGCATAGGCTGTCTACAAAAATATGGTAATAACTGATATAAGCAATGCTTTCAGTGGATGGATAAAAAGCTTAACATTCATGAGGTAAAGGCAGGTTACATTTGATTGTAACATATTGTATTTAAAATTTGTATTGAAGGGGAATGGGATTATACATGTATTTTTCCTCTGATAATATATCTTCTTATAAACAGACCAATATATATATATATATATATATATATATATGAGTTTTATTATCTTTTATAAACAATATTAAAAATGTTTGGTGACTCTAACTTCTGTTTTTTGGACTATTCAATAAAAATATCAGATACATATTGTATTGTATGCTGTAAAACAATATTGTACTTGAATTTGTTTAACAAATATTCTGTATAACAATGCAATAAAACCAGCGATAAAAATTATCATCACTTAAAAATTCTTTACTCATGTGTGAGTGCTAAAAAAACATTGAGTGTTCATCAGATAAATATTCCTTAATGACACTTGTCTAGTTTAGAATAATTTCATATTCAAGACTTACAAAGCAGTGTTTAAAATATTACCAACACTTATATGGGTGTGAAGCATGGGTGGTGAATGTTACAACACGAAGAAGGCTGCCTCCAGCCATGTCTGAGAGCAATGTGTGGTGTGAATATAATGCAGAGAATCCATAGCTTGGACATTAGGAGGAGGTGTGGGGTTTCTAAAAGTATTACCCAGAGGGATGAGGAGAGGTTGTTGAGGTGGGTAGGACATTTATAGAGGATGGAACAAAACAGAATGACTTGGAGGACATATAAATCTGTAGTGGAGGGAAGGTGTGGTAGGAATCATCCCAGGAAAGGTTGGAGGGAGGGGATAAATGAGGTTTTAATGCTAGGGGCTGAGACTTCCAGCATGCATGTGTGCATGAGCATGTTAGATAGGAACAAGTGGAGGCAAATGGTTTTTATGACGATGTGCTGTTGGAGTGTGAGCAAAGTAACAATTATGAAGAGATTCAATGAAACCAGTCAGCCAGACTTGAGTCCTGGAGGTGGTGAGTAGTGCCTGTGTTCTGAAGGAGGAGTGGAGATGTGTTGCAGTTTTTGAACTGTAGTGTAGGCATGCCTTTGGCAAGACAGTGATGGAATGAATGATGATAGTGATTTTTCTTTACTGTGTCACCCTGCCTAGGTGGTAAATGGCCGATGTATTAATAAAAAAAATTGACATGCTTCTTTGGTAATTATTGCCGGGCTGTGGTTCGTATGTTGGCCTACGTGCAGCCAGCAGTAACAGCCTCGTTGATCAGGCCCTGATTCACCAGGAGGCCTGGTCATGGACCGTGCCATGTGGGCGCTGATTCCCGGAATGCCTTCCAGGTAGACTGTTGCACTTCTTTGCACTTAGATTTGAAGCTGTCAACTACAGAAAAGTCATTAAAGTTGTAGTCCACCAAAACATTAACGTCAGCTACACCTTAATTCCTAAATTTCTCTAAGGCCAAGCTCCTTTTCATATTGGGAGGATAACAATGTTTTGTTGATGCCTTGGATAACACTGGTTATGACTTTACAGGCAAGAGTGACTATGATTAAGAGTGACAAGGTGATGCTTGATGTGTTTGCTCTACATGGAGACCCATATATATTTAGGATGGGACGATATCAAAATTTTGGCTGATACTAATACCAATTTTTGGCCGATACTGATACTCAGTTTTCTGCAGACACTTTCCCTAATTTTTTTTTATTTTTAAAATTAGTATAATGAGTTCAGTATATAAAGAAATGCTTACTGCACAGTGGATATTAAATACGTAACACAGAAAGGTTAAATATTAAATAACTTAATTTCTCTGAGATGATAATGTTATTACTCATTACTTAGCCTGTTGTGTTAATGGTTGTCAAAGGCACTTGTTGATAGTGTGTGTGTGTGTGTGTGTGTGTGTGTGTGATACTTTTACATTTTTTGTGTGTATGTGTGAGAGTGCATGAGTACTCACCTAATTGTGGTGGCAGGGGTCGATACTCAGCTCCTGGCCCCGCCTGCGTGTGTATGTGTAACTAACTTACAATCGTGAGGTAAAGTGTTAATGTTGATATTCTTAAGCAAACATGTGATATTAATATTTTAAAAAGTATCAGTTGGTATTGGCCAGGTGTTTACCAGTCCCCTCCGATGCAATACTTTAGCACATCCCTAATACGTGTACATATATGACTTTGAATCCTGCTTCGATCCTGTGATCTTTTTCTGTGTATACCAGCCTGTTTCTACATGGTGCATTGATATATATATATATGTGTGTGTGTACTTACCTATTTGTGGTTGCAGGGGTCGATTAACAGCTCCTGGCCCCGAGTATGTTTGTGTGTGTTGTGCCAAATAGGTAAAACTTGCAATTTTGGTTTAAGTAGCAATGCTCTTCTTGCCGAATAAGGCAAGCACACAAACACACACACACACACACCTATATTAGTAAAAACATGAACATAACAACCTACAATAATACTAATGAAAAAATTATTATAGATATGATAACAATTGCAGTAGATTAGAAGCAGATTAACATACTCAACATGATAAATAAGAAAAATAAATTTGGTTAGTAAACTTCTAAGCCAAGTTTAACATAACTCAATTACCCAAAGTAAGATTATCAACAAACAATGATTAAGACTATTGCTAACAAGAATTCTCTTAGCACTCTAACAAACTGTTTATTAAAACAGCAATTGTATGACAATGTTTGGTGGGAGAAGCACAAAGTGTCAGCTCAAGTTCTGGCTAAAACTCACCTATCCTAATACTCATTATCATCACTTATTATTATATTAAAAAAGTGCTAAATCCATATGGGTAATATAGCAATCTTTACTGTGCCACTCATTCAGAAATTTAAGTGAAACATGATAAGGAATTGTAATATGAAATTCCAGTTTGAAAACTTTAATAATGAAAATGTCTCCCCTAACCTAGATCTGTATCCTTTGCTCTTTTTATTAAAGTGCTTCTATATTTTAATAATTTTATTATTTTTACTCCTTGCTCATCGGTGATGCATTGTATTTAACAAGTTATTGGAAATAAAGACTCCGCCTCTGGATGATAAAATATAATGCGGTAAGAAAACTTCACGCAGTCTGTAATATTAAAAATTCTTATCTTGTAATGGAATCTCTAGCCATAGTTCTTACACAAAAAGCATACTCGTGTACCTTAATTTTGCTATTCTTGAAAATATATTAACTTCCAACAACTTCATGTACTGTAAATGAAAGGTAAGAATGCGAATAAATTAATAAAGAGTGGTTTGCTTGCTGGGTAACTTCCATTCTCACGTCGCTCCTGCCCAGCCACACTTCAAACTGCTCTTCCTCTTTCCAGAGGGCGTATCTGGCTGCACTCACCAGGAGCTCGCATGAGGACGTGGCGTTTATGGATGGTGGGCGGGCCATGTCTGGGGCGGCAGCACGAGAGATGGGGTCTGGGCGGCGGGTGGCATGTCCAGTGTGTGGCAATGTCACTGCACGCACGTACTTAGCTACACACCTGCGTACACACACCGGTGAAAAGCCCTTTGCATGTCCACACTGCCCATACCGAACTGGTGATAGATCTAATTTAAATCACCATATGCTGCGCCATCGACATCAAACAAGTAGTCGTAGTGGTAGAGTAGCCAGAGATCCTCATACTCCAGCAGAGCCTGCGGCTGCTTCCACTGCTTGGGATGATACAGCATTTTAGATCTTCCAAACAAATGTTACCAATTTCATACTTTTGCGAAAGTTATGTTTCGGAAATAATCAACTTTAATTGGTTATATTTGTGACAGAAAAACCCTCATTGTTGAACAGTATTAAATAAACTAAAATCCTCTGCTATAAGGAAGTGCTTTTGTTTGATTTTTTTTTTTTACTGTGGTGTATAACTTGTTTGTTTAAATATTTTATAAATTAACTGAGTAAGGTGAATGCAGTACAGTAGTTCAGAAAATTATGTAATTAGCTGTCAAATTAGTGTATGTAAAAAAATAGAATTTGGCATTATCTTTCTTTTTTAGAGCGAAGAATAAACCTCATTCCAGAAAAGAAACTGACAGTGGTTATTGACTTCATATAATTTCTGAGAAAATGGGTTTTAAACAATGGGACCATATAATTCTCATACCCTTGGCTTCCATAAAAAAGAAATATTATATACTGATTGAATATAAGAGTGGCAGGAGCATAGTACAGTACAGTATTATAATACAGTACAGTATATACAGTACCTTTGTATAGTCTAGTATGTACTGAGTGCCAACTATCCTTAAATTATGATCTCGTTATACTTCCACTTCTTCCTACAGATGACTTACAAATCAAGATAAAATACTGTATAAAGATACCATCTCTTAAAAATCTGCTGACACACTTCTCATTTTGAGGTGTGACATCACACCAAACTCTGATGTGTATTGCTCTCACATTTCTATTTACCGACTCATCTGTACTCTAGTAACAGTACTGGCTGGTTATTTAATAGAAATAGAGGATGTTTGCTTATACTGGGCGCATGGTACTTGTATGTTAGAGGTGGATGACTCTTGGTGGTGGAAACTATCTATGGTTTTGAGGTGGCGGTGGTTAGTACTAACATGGTTGCGGGTGTGTTGCAGACTCTGTTGGCCCAGGGGGTGTCTCCGCGTCGTGTGGCCCGCATGGTGTGTGGCTCGGACACGGTATGCCCTCTCTGCCGCAAGACCTTCTCCTACCCAGAGTCCATGATTCGTCACTGCCAGGGCCACCTGCCCACTGCTCATCGCCTACGATGTTCTGCCTGCGGCAAAACCTTCCACCGAAGGGACCAGTTTAAGTACCATCAGGCGCGCTGTGAAGCACTCCATGCTCACCTCCACTTAGGTCCACTTCTCCCTCCTCCCTCTTTATGAAGTACAGTACAGTATATTCTGATTTACATACTATGACTTTGATACTCAGTATTGTACATGCTGTACTTGGAATCACTGTTCAAAGGTCATAATATTATCTTACCTTCATGTACACCAAAGCCAGTGACTCATGCATTGTCACTATATCTCACATCATTTTTCTTAACAATGATAAGCTACTTCATAATTCATGAAAATCTCTCCAATTAACTTAGACTCATCAGTTATGTTTTCATCATTATTTATGTGTTTACTATGACCATGTCTGGGTGTGCAGTACCTACAGTATATTTGCACCCCAGAACCCCTTCCCCCTCATTTCTCACTGCAGGTTCTCGTCTATTTACAATAGTAATTTATTCTAAATGTTTTCTTTCATAAGTACACATTCATATATTCATTAAATTTCTTTGAGTTCCTTATAAAGCTCACACCTGCTCTTCAAAAATATTGTGTATGTCTTCTTACCATTAAGTTAAAAATTGTATTGTACTTCTTGATAAGGATATTAATTTAGGCCACAACAGTATTGAATAGATGTACAAGTAATAAACTTTTTACAGTTTTCCACACAACATTTCCGTTAATGTAAGTTTGCACACATAATAGATTTATATTTTTGTGTTTAATTGGCTTAAGTTTGTAAATTAGAGTTAATATCATGAGCCTGATTATCAGGATTTCTTATAAATGATGCCACCTGTCTGTAATTCATAAATAAATGGCACTGTTAACCTGTTTTTTTCCTTTATCCTAATTATGTCCCACATCACATTCCTCCCTTAGTGATCCCAGACTCTTCCAAATCCTCTCCATCCTTAAATCATTAGGAAAGAGTAAATTATTTAGATCATTATACAGCTGATCAAACAGATGATCATGTATCACACCCAGAAACAATTCAGTAGCCCACAACTAGCTATTTGTGGATATGAGACATGTATGAATATCAGTGGCTACCATAATATCCATAAAATCACCCACAACCATGAAAAATGGTATGTGCATCCATGATCCTATGTTTACCAAAAGATTCTTCCACTATGGCAGTATAATACACACACTACTAGAAAACTTAGATATTAGCAATTTAGCAGCTTTTTATGGTGTTAGACTAATAACACTATATCACCTTCTAGATTACTTAATACTGAACACATCTGTATGGTAAACTACCAAAACTGGCATAAAACCTAAAGAAATGAGAAGAAAACACAGAACTGTTTACCTCTAGGCACACTAGACATGAGGGAGGCATTAGCTGAGTGTGACTGACCTCGTGCTCACCAGATGATAGCAAACATCTGGCACAGTTTTGAAGGACAGAACTATACCCACATGTTGCATCCACAAGAAAGTTTGTGAGAGTATATAACCCTCCTCAGCTCCTCCCCTTGGATTTGAAATTCCTTCCCTGATCATCCAGGTGAATATGATACACCGTTAACCCTTTCGGGGTTTTGGTCATACTAGTACGTTTTACGCCCTGGGGTTATTGACGTACTAGTACGCCTAAATTCTAGCGCCCTCAAATCAAGCAGAAACAGGCTGTTAGGTTTAGATGTGATAGAATGGGTCTGTGCGGTCAGTGTGTGCAGTATAAAAAAATTCCTGCACCACACAGTGCATAATGAGGAAAAAAACTCTGACCGTGTTTTTAGTTAAAAACAGCGACTCTGCAGTCTATTTTCGTATGGTATTTATGCTTGTATTCTCGTTTTCTTAGTCTCATTTTATAGAATAGATGATACATTACAGAAATAGAGATAATTTTGACTGGTTTCATGATGACAAGTACCTTGAAAATGAGCGCAAATTAGCGAAAATGTTCGATTTTGGCCAATGTTCAAGAGTAAACAAATCACACCATGCATCCAATATGCATCAACTGGAGAGTATAATATTCTTGCACAAGTGCGCTGATATTATTTATACCATTTTTACAATGATGCAGTTGTATACATAACAGTAAATCTTCTATTTTTTGTGAGAATAAAAATTTAAAATGGAAAGCAAAAGTAATGTAAGAGGGGCCTGGAGACGTGACTAATGAACAGAGAAGATGTTATTTTAGTGCCAGGAATGTCTGCCTTGTTTATTATGGACCCTATTTTGAAATTGGCATCGTTTGAAATTTGTGTGAAATTGGCCAAATTGCCATTTTCTGACCACTATTTTGGGTAGTTGAAATTGGTAAATAGGCAGTTTCTTGTGCTCAATCGATAGAAGAAATGGAGTTCTAGCAAAATAGCTATAATTTTAGTAGACTAAAACATTGGAATTTGCAGAAAATAGGGCTCAAAGTGGTTGAAATCGTCGATGCATAAATGTCATGGATACCGCTAACTTCGCGAAAGCATAATTCCGTTAGTTTTCAATCAAATTTCATAATTTTTGTGGCGTTATAATCGGAAAAAGATTCTCTATCACTTCATAAGAAAATGTTTTTTTTTTTTTTTTAATTCGTGGACCCTGAGAACGAGTTTCAGAGACCCCTTGGACCCCCAAAGGGTTAAGAATTGACAAAATATAGTATTGTAGTTCCAAGTCTAGTCACATTATCTAAGTTAGGGAGATAAAAAGGTAATTTCAGGGCAAAAATTATGACATGTGGTTCTCGCTGGCCTTGTGACTCACTATTGAATTTGAACTCTTTGTGAGATTCTGTTATGAATTCCTTGTTGACTTTTAATTGGACAGATATTTGCTGTGTTTTACTGTTGTGGCAACACATATTTATTATTGAATAAGTTTTTAATGTCTTATAAATGTTATGTAGAGCATCTTTTATAATTATGTTATGTAGAGTTAATCCTATGTTCAAATTCTTGCTTGACAAATTTACCAAGCTTTATGATCTAGATAATTTTTTTTTTCAGACGTCTGAGGGAAAACAGACTTAATCCTAATATATTACATAATTTAAGTTCATATTTATTTAGTTAAGTCAGCCAATTTAACTACATTTTCTGTGAGAGAATTTTGCTCAATTACTGTACCTACCTGCTGCTTGAGATTGTAAAGTTCATCACCTGGTCCCAAACTAGGCATCCTGGCCTCATATACAGTAATATTACTGCATAGTCTAAAAGGGTTTGGTTCGAACATGTTTTGCGTAGAAGCCTTAATGCAGTTTGCATTACATGAAGCAATACTTACTGGATTGTTATCTTTCTGACCTGATTCTGATTAAGAGAAGCAGAGTCTTGTGATTGTTTCTATATGCACTCAGTGTATGCGCCACAACAATGTTATAACAAAGAAACAGCAACATCACTGAACAATTCAAAAGACTTAGCTATCCAAAGCAATCAAGTAAGAGCCGATACTAGTTACAGTACTATAGAGCTAATACCCTTCAAGGTAAGACTGCCTTGATCCAAGGAATGTTAGTTGCTCTCCCCTTCCTTGGATCAGACCTCATTGCCTTTTATTCTACAGGTACTGTATGACTTATATGAGTTTAGCACTTCCTCATGAAAAAAATAATACAGGCAGGCCCACGCTTTACAGTGATTTGCTTTACAGCATTTCACTAATACAGCGGGTTTGATATACCTATTCTTCATTTATTTAGATTTCTTACAGTAAATATATTCACCACTCACTATAATTCACTTTACAGTAATTTTCACTTTAAAGCAGTAGCCTGGAACCTAACCTGCTGGATAAGTGGGGCCCTCCTGTATAATGCCAATAAGAAAAATGAAAACACCACAGCAGAGACAGACTACAGGAATAATAAATTGTTAATTTCTTGTCAGAAAAGAATGTGTAAGAGTACAGTGGACCCCCGAGTTTCAGTCACCTTGGAAATTGAACAATTATGTAAGTTTAATATTGTAAGTGCTTTTGTATGTGTATTTTTGGGGGTTTGAAAGGACTAATCTAATTTACATTTTTCCTTAAGGGAACAAATTTGTTCGGTAATGGCACTTGAACAACCTTCTGTAATGAATTATGACCGAAACTCGGGGGTCCACTGTATGGAAAATGTAATTGTGTAACCAGACACTTAAAAAAAATGAACTACTTTTGATGGCCCTGGTGTTCAGTATACGAAATTTCTTGCGAAGATAGTGGACAATCTTAATAGCTTTAAATCATAACAAAATAACCTCACTACACACATGGTAGTAAACTTAGTAAAGCAACTGCAAAAAAATCTATAGACTAATACTGCTGACATATTACAGTATCAAAAGCTTTGAAAGAGTGCTAGAAATTAAAATTGCTCAGTACTGTACATGGAATAAAAAACATTTACACAGTTCAGGACAACAATACAAATAAAACAAGCAAATTTTTATTTCTTTATGTGGCACAAAAGTAATTTAGATTGCATGTAATAAAACACTGGTAGGCACAAAAGAAAGCCATTAGTATGCAGTGCATTTTAGGCATACTAATTCTAATGCTTCAAAACTACATAAGAATTAGACATAGACTATTAAGTAGGATTTCTTATGCAGCTAGCTACAATCATATATACTACAATAAGAGAGGTAGCTAATGAACAAATGGTATAGTTTCATAAGTTACGACTTATTATTTTGAACTGATTCAATGATCTGTTTTGTGGAATGATTGAATAGAGACGAAAATACAGGAAGTTACATGGATTTACAGGAGGTTGCTCCTACCTCTCACAGCTGCTAAAATATTACAGCATGATTTTTGAATGCACTGAAAAACATAAAAAATGTTGATGAAATTTATACAAACTCCACAAAAGCCTTTGACAAGTGTTATCATTCTGTAATAGCACACAAAATCCATACAAGAGAAAAGAATATTCAGATGAATCTTAAACTTTCTAACCAATCAGACTCAAAGATTAATAGTCAACAAAGTAAAATCAGAGGCTTGCACAGTAAAAAATTACTGTTCCTCAAGGCACAGTATTCACCTCAATTATCTTTCTCAAACCCAACTTAGTAAAGATATAAATCATATCACTATAACATTTCTCACATTTGGACACAGCAAACGTTCAAGCCAATGGAACCCAAATGGGCCACAGAAAATAATAAAATGTTGAATGAGAAAAAAATTTTACTATCTCGATATAAACTGAATAAATAAATGCTTTCTCTGCACATTGCTCAAAATTGGTTTCTGGATGGGTGAATGGCTGTTGTAAACAAGCTTCTTTACACACCTATTAACAGTTCTAATAGACACATAATGAAGCAGTTCTGGATTCTTTTTTTTTTTAATCTCCCGTGCAGTCACTTTTGGTCTAGTCGCAAGCTGTCCCTTTATTACAGTTAATGAATGTGGATATGTTTTTCTAGGCACATCATTACCATCGCCCTCATGGAACCTACGCAACCAACTCCTCGCTGAATGTTCACACACACACTGATGACTTCAATTATTTCTTGTGTAATCCAGTGATCTGTACAATTGTCTCTTGTGTCAGAAGACTTAATTTTGCTCACATTAATTTGTCTACAGCCAGAAATGTCTGACAAACTCAATACCCAAGACCACAGACACACATCCATCTACTACACAAGCCCAGAGAGTATTAAGTGTGCAGTAAATAGCCAGTCAAAATCCTGAGACATCACACTATGTGTTAACAGGCTGGTGTAAATATTTGTCACTCAAAAACACCTAACAAGGTCTGGTATTATTTTAAGCATTAAAGTACACCACTTGGAGGCACCCAGCATACTTTAATGACAGGCACTGTATATACAATTCTCATCGCTATCATACACACTGTGACTGTATCCGCCTCATTATTCACTGTTATTTCAGACTTTGAGTGCACTGGCCTGGAGCTTGAAGGCTCACTCACCATGGATTCAACAAACCCCACCCATTTCATGGTTTCCCAGAGTGTGTTACAAGCTATCCAGAAATTCAACTCCCCTCATCCCATTGTCCTTTGTATGGAACTTGTTATGTAGAATTTCTAGTAAAAGCAAAGAAGTTGTCTTTTGCTGAGTCTCTGGACACATTGATGTTTAGAGCAACAAACAAGCAGACTCAGCTGCTTGGTCAGTTAATTAGGGTAGTTTGCAGTTCAGGACCTGTTCATTTATTATATGCAGTTGCCATTCTCAGACTACTTTCCAGGGCTATTGCTGTTCCTGGGAATTTGCTGGCTGTGTGAGTGTTGTTCTGACTTATTATTCACCAACAAGTTGTTTTGCACCAAACCATAATTGGGCTTTTGGCTGTCCTCATTCCGTTGACATTATCAAAAACAGCTCTTACATGCTTGGATTGTTTGTTTGTGGGTATGCCTAACTACTTGCTAAAAAGACTTCAGTCTGTACTGAATCATGCAGCTAGATTGGTATTTTTGCTTCTTACTTGTATGAGCTACTCTGTTTATTAACATTAACAACTTACTGATATCCTTTTACCTTTTACATTAGGCTTGGGAATGACTGTGAATTGCCATGAACCCTTTATAGACTGAGTGAGCCTTGTGCTGTTGGGAAGAAATCATTTGCAGAAAGAGCAATTTTTTAATGTAGCTCCTAGATTGTTCAACAGGTTGCCAGGAATATGTTCATTCTGTCAAGTCTCAGTTGAAAGCAAATCGCTTTTCTAGAGCCTTCGATTCTGATCATCATACTGTCACTCTTGAATATAGACTTTAGTATTTTTCTTTATTGTTGTTATTGTATTTATGACATGGTGTGAATTTCACAAAAAACAAGTGCTCAAGAATAAACAAATTATTATTATTATTAGTAGTAGTACATAGTAGTAGTAGTATTTGACATAAATTTGCCTACATTAATTGTAATTCATCACCTTACCTCTTTCTGCCAATTTTATTCCCTCCACTTGTCTCTACCATCTCTCTGATTTTGCTGCTGTATTATATGTATTCAGTAATTAGTGTTGCATAATGGCATAGGGAAAAGTTACAAAATAGTTTGAGAGACTCCTTGCTGTCAGTCTTTCCTCTATGTTTTAGACGTGAACTGCACTCATTACATTATCCATCTCTTATCAGCACAGAATGGCTACTATTCCTGGACATTTCAGTGGAAGTGGTCTCTTATTGTGTGTATAAATAAAGAAGACCTGTTTTTACTGTATGAGAGAGAATACACTCTACCATGACATTGTTTTTTTAAACTTACCGGTCGTCTCCCACCGAGGCAGGGTGACTCGAAAAAAAGTAAACCTTATAGAGTTTTTCTTCTTTTTGCATTTAGTAATTTATACAGGAAAAGGGGTTACTAGCCCTTGCTCCCATGACACTTTGTATTTATTTAATCATGATCATTAGTGAAAGTGTGTGAGACATGAGGATAATAGCTATGGTAGACGTTCTGGCTTCAAGCACCAACACAGAAGCATGTCTGGTAAGATAATCACAGAGAAATGGAGTCTCATGTCATCCTATGAGCTAAAAAAAAAATCCATAAAATCATCAAATAAACCTGCCAATGCTTAAGCATTGGCAGCTGTGAAGTGGTTCATTGAGTAGCAACCTGGACACAGCTTCATCTTTGCAAGAGTTTGCTAGAGCAGTCTTTGTTCTTTCAACATAGTCTTGTGTTTCAAGGCAAGTGACACACTTTTTATATTTTAGCTAAACAAGCACATGGGATCCACTGATAAATGCTTTAAGTGTTGTCTTTAAGCATCTTAAGAAACACAATATATCTGGAAAAGATGCTATGTGAGGTTACATCCATGTGAAATAAGGCATTAAACAAAATAAAATAACTGCCCTGAAACTTGTTACAGTATGTTTAAATTCAGTGCGCTAATCCTTGTTTTATTACTCTTTACAGATGGACTGTGAGCCTCTACGATTTAGTCTTCGATGTCGATGTTGTGACAAGTCTTTTAGTAACCGTTCCAATCTTCAGCGTCACCTTGCATCACAAGCAAATTATAGGCCATACACTTGCCAAGTTTGTTCTAAGGCCTTTGCTCGCAAGGACGTATTAAAACGACATGTATTGAAGCATAATCTTTCTCAGTCACTTCATGCTATTTTGACAGAGCCTCCAGGAATAGTGTCTCTTGGTCCACCATATTAGATCAATTTCTTGCTGAAATTTCATCTTATATTGTGTAATTACAATTAATCTCTTTACACCTCAAGCTAATTTTTATCCATATGAACTTGGTAATTGTAATTTACATTTATTTTAATTTTTTTTATCCCCAGCTAATTGGTATTATCTTTATGCTGGTGTGGACAACTATACGAATAGGCTTATAAAATATTTTTACTGTAATGGGCTAAATAGTATAAGGGTTTCTTTTGTATAATTTTATTTATTTATAACAGGTAAATATAAAGTGCCCAATTAAGTTAACAACTTTTTAATATTGAAACTTAGGATGTCATATTTCCTTGACAAGATTATTATAGGGAAAATTGAGCAGGGAGTTATTAGAATATGAACTTGTGTAAAGGAAAGTCAAGACTAAGTTGACTCACAAATGCAGGATCCCAGACTCACTTGGTAATTTATAATCAAATTTTAAAACATTAATTTTCTTTTATAGTTAAGAATTGTGAGTTATATACCTTGGGTACTGGCATTATTAAGTTTACTGCAGTCTGCAAGTGTTTTTTTAGCAGCGTTGTATGACCCTTGTGAGTTTTGTGCTTCTTTTTTATTATAATAATAATCTGCAAGTGTTTACAATCTCAAATAAGAAAGTATTGACCTGCTAACTTTTCATCCTTGGAAGTGTTTAGTGACCAATAACTGCTAAATTCTGATCTTTGAATTTGTGAAAATTGAAGCTGCTCTTAAAAAAATAATTTGAGGAACAGAAATGAACTTTATTTGCTCACGGTAACACTGTGGTTGCTTAGTAATATTTCAGTTGGATGGTCAATGAAACTATTAATTTGTTGCACTTGATACAGTTCTTGTAATTTTATGGAGCTAACAAAAACCATGAAGAAATTAAAAACAACATATTGTAACAACCTCTAAAATAACAAACAGTATCCTCTGTGGACTCACACTCAGACAAATATAAGATATACGGTGAATTCAGTTCATGTGTGAAGAGCTGCGCGGCAAAGTAGACAGACAATTATCTACCAAAGTGCATCCATGAAGTAGATATTTATTATTTTTTCTAACATTGGCTGCCATGTAGGCAACCATGACACAATTGTCTTGGGAAATAATTATATAAAAGTAATAAGAAAGAGAGACAAAGATGGTTGTGGCTAATGTTAATTTTATTATTTATTACAGCAAATCACTGCTTATCAAGCATCCCTCAGGGATAGAATGGTGGCTGGGTTTTTAACCACATTTCATGATTACATAAATTTTTATGGTCCCTCTTTTGTTGCACATTTCTTTATCATTATACAGAATTTTTAGGTGCAGGATTGAGCAGGACCACTGGATAATATTCAGTGCCATGTAAGAGATCACTAGGCAGTCATTGATCTACTGTATCTTTATCCATTGTGTAGTACAGCTGCAGGAAGTGGGGTGGAGGCCATAGGGAAAGGAAAATGCATTTACATTTTATGTACCTATAACGTATTATACGTACTTACGTTCCTGGACAAGAGCTAAACCCATGGAGAATGGCAATGATTCATGGAAGATGGTAGCTCCCATTCCTTGATCAAGAACCCTTCACCACCATCAAGGCACATCCCGTGGAAGAGCAGCTGTAATCTAAAGGAATAATGAACTCCACAATTTTGAACAAATTTTATTATTCTTGAATAATGTAAATATATGTAATGAATTTGTAATTGTTCATGGAATTTTAGAGAGAAAATAAATATTTTGATGGTTCATTGAAAATGGCCCACTTGAATTATCTAAGCAATTTACTCCTAGGAATGAAGGCAGGCAGTATAAGCATTTTTGGATTCTTGGTCAAGTTTGTCATGATAGTTGTTTGAACAAAAAAAGAAAAAAACAGCCATTTTTCTCTTAATTTTTTGAAGAAAAACAAATAAAGTACCTGGCAATAAATAGCTCAATTTTTTATAGGGGAAGGAGGTGCACATGAATTGTTAGCATATGTAGGAACAAATATCCCAGTATTACATAAATGGTGACTCCAGAAAGGCTTTCTCTGCAAACTGACAAGTAGAGCAATGAATGAAAAGCTACAAGGAAATAAAATAACTACAATCAATATAAATTAAAATACATTTTATATATATAGTATGTATTTTTTTTTTCAACAAACCGGCCATATCCCACCAAAGCAGGGTGACCTAAAAAGAAAAACAGAAGTTTCCCATTTTAAATTTAGTAATGTATACAGGAGAAGGGGTTACTAGCTCCTTGCTCCTGGCATTTTAGTCGCTTCTTATGACACGCATAACTTACGGAGGAAGAATTCTGTTCCACTTCCCCCATGGTGATAAGAGGAAATAAACAAGAACAAGAACTAGTAAGAAAATAGAAGAACACCCAGAGGGGTGTGTATATATATGCTTGTATATGCATGTGTAGCATGACCTAAGTGTAAGTAGAAGTAGCAAGACGTACCTGAAATCTTGCATGTTTATGAGATAGAAAAAAAAGACCCCAGCAATCCTACCATCATGTAAAATAATTACAGGCTTCCGTTGTACACTCACCGTTGTACACTCACTTGGTAGGACGGTAGTACCTCCCTGGGCGGTTGCTGTCTACCAACTTACTACCTAGGATATGCTTCTTCTTTCAACAAACTGGCTATATTCCACCGTAGTAATTTATACAGGAGAAGGGGTTACTAGCCCCTTGCTCCCGGCATTATAGTCACCTCTTATGATACGGAGGAAGAATTCTGTTTCATTCCCCATGGAATTATTTATATATACATACGTACGTATATATTATATACACACACACACATACTCATGCATGCACGCACGCACGTGCACACACACGCACACACACAGACTATGAATAATTAAATACCAAGAATAGGACACCATGAGTTTACCTGTACTCCAGCAACATAGATAATGATGGTATGCATGTTGGAAGTAGAGTGCCTTCACTCTGAAGGATGAGGCTTCATGTTGTGTTTAGTTCAACTGTTGGAACTGTAATGTCTCTGCTCTTCTGTAAAAACACCAACAAAATGAGTGACACTGAATCAGTTGTCTCTCTTCAGGTCATCCTGACTTGGTGGGAAATGGCTGACATTCAAAAAAAATTATTAATCATACATATACATCATATATAAAAGTGAGAATAGTTTTTTGTATATTTATGCTGTATGTCAAAATATTTAATACTATATTGGAAGGAATTTGACCATCTAACATTATTACACATGATCCTAAAATGGGAAATATGAAGACTTGCATACAGTTCTATTATTGTCATTGAATTCATGGGAAAGTGTAGGCCCAAGATATGGGAGGTATTCACATTTGATCCAGGGAATGTAGCTCACTTTCTTGGATCAAGTTCTTTTTATTGCCATCATGGCACCCTCCTTGAAGTGATACAGTCTTATTAATTTTAATTACAAAATAGGACCTGAAGTCATCTTTACTGTACCACTAAGTGGTCAACACACACATCCACCTGACCTTCCTTCTCAAGTTACCTCTTAGGAAGTCCTCTCCAAACTAGCCTACTCACTGATCCATTTATTCCCATACTATAAATGCCTACTTGCTGCTATATATTTTTTATTGTATCCCCCAACTAACACATCTGATATAGCAAACTCACTTCTTACTTCAGCTCTTCTCTTGCTTTCTAACTTATTTCTGTTCTTTTATATTAAAAAGCATATTGAAAGTAATAACTAAAAACAATAATTAAAATATAGTGCTGGATAATACTACTTCCTCTTACAGTGCATAAACACAAGAAGAAATCTATTTTTTATATACAGCTATTTGTACCCACAGGAAGAGCTAAGCTCCTGATATTCTGTCTTTGGTATTAATGTCATATATATTTTTTAAATTTTCCTTGGTTGTAGGACTTGCTATCACCTTATGGAACCTATTCTTCTCTTCTGCCACTCTATTTATAATGAACCTTCTAATATCCCTTCTACACATCTTCTCTTCTAGTATATAGCTATGGCCTCCTGTTGTTCCTACTGGTGTTAAGAAAAATTTCTTAGTTCTTTTCTATCTTTTTGTTATCTTATATGTGGCATTTATATTGCCCTTTTTCCTCATGTCAATCAATGGGTGCATGTCTGATACTTTTAGACTTTCTTCCTAAGTCATATTTTTTAGCCCTGGCAATCATTATGTAGATCGTCTGGCTTGCTCATGTACATTTTGTATAAAAAGTTTTTAACATTTCATTGTTGCTCATCATGGTCACAATATTATTGTGATTATTCAGAAATGTTAAGGAATATCTGTCCATTATGGGACTTTGCTGCTATATGTCTTTTTGGAAAGCAAAAAAAGGAGTGTAATAAGTAATAATATTGTCAATCCAAAACAGTTTCATAATGGAGGGCCTTGCAACAAACCCACAAATTAAATATGAAATTTAGATGGAATTTTGAACCATCCTGAGCCATTATTTTAACTGGGAGGTACTGGATGCCATTTGTGAAAAAGCAGTCCGCTGTGAAACATTTTTTTGCATATTGTATGACATTATCAGTTTGATCTTTTGTTTGTGACATAGAGAAGCTAAAAAATTAGACACTCATGCAACATCTGAGAATCTTTATCGAGGAAACATTTTGCCAGTCAGTGGCTTCTTCAGTCCAGTACAGAGGAGAATGGTGAAGATGTGGAGGAGAATGAGGTAATCAGTCCCTCAGCCTGGTTTTGATGTGTTTAGTCCATCAATCTCAAGACTGTAAGGCTAAACACATCGACTCGAGGCTGAGGGACTGATTACCTCATTGTCCTCACCTTTTAACATTCTTCTTTGTACTGAACTCAAGAAGTCACTGGCTGGTGAAACATTTCCTCAATAAAGATTCCCATATGAGTGTCTCATTCTTCAATTTGTAGGTTTTCTAAAGCATTGCATCACACAGAGAAGCTACAGCTCAGGAGTGTGTGTTGTCACCATAAAAGGGGTGATTTTGGAACTATTTTTTATATGCATGACATTCTTTTACATCTCAACTTATCTTAGATGCATTTTTTAGAATAAAAATATACAATAAATAGTTGTAAACAAACTGATAATGAATAAAAATGATACTATACTGTATAAAAATTAAATGACAGGAAATAATCTAAAATATTTTTGCTAGCATTAAAAGTTATTTTTAATTATATTATTTAATTGTATTTTTGTTTATTGGTTTATTTTAGACTTTAGATTGCATTTAACAAAAAATTTAATTACAGGAAATATTACATTAATGGGAACTATTAACCCTTTGACTGTTTCGGTCGTATATATACGTCTTACGAGCCACTGTTTCGGACGTATATATACTCACAAATTCTAGCGGCTTCAAATCAAGTGGGAGAAAGCTGGTAGGCCCACATATGAGAGAATGGGTCTGTGTGGTCAGTGTGCACAGTATAAAAAAAATCTTGCAGCATGCAGTGCATAATGAGAGAAAAAAAACTCTGACCGTTTTTTTTGGATTAAAACGCTGTATTTGAGGTGTATTTTCGTATAGTATTTAGGGTTGTATTCTCATTTTTATGGTCTCATTTGATAGAATGGAAAACATACTACAGAAATATAGATGATTTTGATTAGTTTCATGATGAAAACGACCTTGAAATTGAGCTCAAAGTAGGAGAAATGTTCAATTTTTGCAAATGTTCAAGAGTAAACAAATCACGCCACGCGTCCAATACACATCCATTGGTGAGTCTAATATTCTTTCACAAGTGCACTGATATTATTTATACCATTTTTACAATAATGCAATAGTCTGCATAACGGTAAATCTTCTATTTTTTGTGTGAATAAAAAATCAAAATAGAAAGCAAGAGTAATATAAGAGGGGCCTAAAGACGTGACTAATGAACAGATAACATCATATTTTAGTGCCAGGAATGTCTGCATTGTTTATTCTGGACCCTATTTTGAAATTGACAACTTTTTTATTTTGCATGAAATTGGCCATATTTCCAATTTCTGACCACTTTATTGGGTAGTTGAAATTGGTAAATTGGTGTTTTCTTATACTCAATCGATAGAACAAATGGAGTTCTAAAGAAATAGCTATGAGTTTGGTCGACTGAAATAATGGAATATGCCGAAAATAGGGCTCAAAGTCGGCGAAATTGCCGATGCGTATATATTGCCGAGATCACTAACTTCGTGAGAATGTAATTCTGTAAGTTTTTCATTAAATTTCATACTTGTGGTGTCATTACCATCGGGAAAAGATTCTCTACCATTTCATAAGATTTCTGTTTTTTTTTTAAATTTTGCAACAACAGGAGAGCACTCAGGATTGAGGGTTGTGACAGTCAAAGGGTTAAGAAATACACAGGAAAGTAAAGCTTAAGTTTATACTAAATATAAGTAAAAGTTTATAATTATGCTTTACCTGTTATCTTTCATGTTCATGAAACACAAAGAAGAATCTAGCAATCCTGCCAAGTCAAACACCACCTCTTGAGCTTACCCGCTACTCACAGTGGCTTCATACACCCATGACAAAAAGGGAGTGAAAATTTTTTTTTTGAAAGACCAGTATAAATCAAAGTTAGCAATCCACTAAACAACAGAAGAACTGAAGATCTAGATATTTTTTTCATTTTCTCTGCAGACCCTACGAATCATATACAATATAACACAAGCCCCTTTAAATTCGTAAAGGAAATAGAAAACATAATCACACATGTAGCATAGGGCTTGCTGCATGGAACTCATTACTGTATTTATAAAGATGTACAAGATACCTCTAGTGCAAGCACTCCGTATTCTTTGGAGAAAGAGGTGAAATCCCTTGTGAAATCCAGGTGAAATCCCTGAGGTCTTAAAAAGTGCAGATATAATTACTCTGCAACAAGAAGGCTGCAGACCTTTGGCAAAAAAATGGAAGACCAGTAGCATTAACATCGTACAATGTCTACACTCTGAGGGATGGGTGGGTATATTTGCACTTTTGAACTGTAGTATCGGTGCCCCTCTGGCAAGACAGTGATGGAGTGACTGATGGCAAAAGTGTTTCTTCTTTTTTGGGTCAACCTACCTCAGTGGGAGACAGCCGGTTTGTTGAAAAAAAAAAAACATCAGAATCTCTGAAATGGTAGTGAAATGATAAATGCCAAATTACAAATTTATGGAAAAGAATGACCCATACAATCTGGGTCAACATGGATTTAGAACAGGAAGATTGTGCTTGTCACAAAAAAATTACAGAGATATCAGAAAAAACAAAATGCAGATATGTATAGTCTAAAGGACTGCTAAAGCATGTGATACATGCTATCGTGGTCAACAGATATACAGTGGACCCCCGAGTTCCGAACACCCCGGAAATCGTACAATTATGTAAGTATAATATTGTAAGTGCTTTTGTAAGTGTATTTTTGGGGGTCTGAAATGGACTAACCTACTTGACATTATTTCTTAAGGGAGTAAATTCATTCGGTAATGGCACTTGAGCAGCCTTCTGGAATGAAGTTTGTTCGTTACTCGGGGGTCCACTGTAATAATAAAAGTAGGAAAATGAATATTCGCTTTTCTAATGAAAAGAATAAAAATAGAAGTAATAAACAAAATAAATTTAGCATTAGCAAAGTAAAAAGTTGAGTACCCCAAGGCATGGTTCTAGCTTATTTAGTGCATCTCATCCTTATACAGTGGACCTCGGTTAACGATCCGAAATCACAATTATGTAGTATAATTTAATTGCATGGAAGTGTATTTGGGGTCTGAAATAAACTAACCTACGTGACATTATTTCTAAGGACGTAAATTGTCAATGGCATGAGCAGGCTTCTGGGATGAATTTTTTTCGTTAACCGAGGGTCCACAGACATTAATAATAACATTATCCATATCTTTGTATGATCCTTTGTGAACAATACCAAAATAAGCATAAGAATGTTTCAGTAGAAAACACAGAAAATTCGCTGGCAGATATCAACAATAATAATAATATCTTTATTTCTACAAGTACATGTACAAGGTACAGTGGTACCTCGAGTTACGATGGTCCCCAAAATCGCCCTTTTATGTAAGTTTATTTTTGTAAATGCTTTTGTAAGTATATTTTTGGAGGTGTAAAAGGACTAGTCTATTTTACATTATTCCTTATGGGGATAAATTCGTTTGGTAATGGCACTTGAACAGCATTCTCGAACGAAAAAATATCGTAACTCGAGGTACCACTGTATAGAGGCCTAGCTGACATCAGTGACATACTACTGTATAGAAAGCCCCTTGTTATGCAGAGAATTTCGGGCAAATTCGGTCAGTTTTTGTCCCAGGATGTGACCCACACCAGTCACCTAACACCCAGGTACCCATTTTACTGATGGGGAACATAGACAACCAGTGTAAAGAAACACATCCAATGTTTCTACCCTCACCAGGAATTGAACCCAGACCCTCGCCGTGTAAAGCGAGAGCTTTAGCCACCAGGCGACGGGGCACTGTAAAGTTTTCCAGTGGGCAATAAATAATAACATGATGTTCATTGGAGAAATACTGCCAGTTGTGCCGAGAAACAAGAAGATGAGAGCAAATTTGGATTATCTCAGCAAACTTACATGAAGAAGCAGAAACAACAGACCGATATATTTAAAGAAGTAGGGAGAGGTTACAGGACAAAGAAAAAACAGTAAAGACTCAGCAGTAGCAAGACAGGGCTTCACCTGAAAATCTGCCCCTAAAGTAAAACAGTTAAAGTAACAAAAGTTATTACTATACAAACTTTGGTATGACAATTTTTATTTTGCACCAAAGCTATGGCAACCTAGCATGCATCTAACCTTGCTAAACATTTTGCAGTATTGCATACAATAAATTACTTAACCTTTCCTAGAGTCTGCATAGCTTTATTTAAATATTTTATGTATGTACCTTCAAGAGGGAGCAAATCTTACAGTGACACAAGAAATATTGTTCCTGAACTAGTCTCCTGACCAGTGCTTCCATTGGTAGGCATAGCAAACTCACATACCTCCCATATATGATCAAATAAAGAGGATGCTAGATAAATAATGACTGTTAGTTTCACATACATACACTAGATAAATAAAAATGAAAAAAATGAAATGATAAATATGATAGATGGTAATTATATTAGCAGAAATTTTGTAAATACAAAACCATCATAAATACTGTGAGCAATTATGTTCCACAATACAATGATTTACAGGTAGTAAGTCATATGGCAAATATAGTAGTGAATGCTTCCTTGTCTAAAAAAGGCAAATTTATCATATAAGTAAATATAAATAATGATATAGTACAGTACATACAAATACGTATATCACTTAAAGAATTGTTTTTTTCTCCTAAGATATAACAGTTAAGGAAATTATGAAATTTTTTGTATACTAATTTTTATTTTTTTCACAAAAATAAATCTAGGAACTTAAATCTTATGCTAAAATTTATATTATAATAGTGTACTATGTAGCTTCATTTACCCAGCCTCTCTGAAAACTTGCATAACTTAAGTTATATTACCTTGGGAAAATGAAACTTCTGGCAGTCCAGTATTCATGTGTGTGTGGCAGTAAGTCAGACAAGAGCTGACATATATTGTGTGTAAAATACAATGTGTAATCACAGTGTAAAAATCACATTAATGCAAATTTTATATCAGTGCTTACTTTACCATTGAACATTCACAAATTAACTCTCTAATTTAGTTTAATTAAGTGTTACATTTTATTTAATTGTAATTCATAAAGCTATAAGTGCCAAAGTATTTGTGTTTGTGGAACACCAGAACTGGTGAGGAAATAATGGAGGCTCAAGGTAAAAATCACATAAAATTATTTTTTTTTCTATGTAAATAACCTGCTGTAATGTGCATTTAATTTTTCAAGTGATATGTTGACATTATGCTCAATAACATTAACTTAATTACTAGAGTAATGTACAAACCAAATAGATAAAATCTGTACCAAGCAAGCTGGCCATAGCTACCTAAAAGTTAGGGCAGTTCAAGTTGTTGCATCACTGAAGACAAAGACAAGCTGGAGAACAATTGTTTACTGTGATGATATTTTGCTCTATGTAGAGCTTTGTTAAGCCATAATTTGATAAATCTCTAAACAGAGAAAAATGTTGTCAACAAGAGCTTGTTCTGTAACGTGTCTTCATCATCGTACTTGCCAGTGGCCCGGCATTTCATCCAGCTTGTCAAATTAATTTTTGCTTGGGACAAAAACTAAACCCTTACTAAGCCTTCACTAATGTCTTGCCAGCACTAGCTTCTAAAGCATTCTTTCTCTGCCAATGAGACTCACTTTTCAAATACTGTATAGTTAAATTCTAATTGGTTTTATATTCTAACATAGTATACTGGTATAAATTAATACTATGGTACTTAGTTATTTTATGCCAGTAATTCTAAAATAAATACTGTATGTATTTGGTCATAGATATAAAAAGTCACATTATATAATCCCTTTATTGCTTTCTAAGTATAATAAGCTCTCCTATAAAGCTGTTCTATAAACTGTAGTGCAGTTTTCTGTACATGCAATTGAAAGAGGCATCCAGAATTGAACTGCATGTCAGAAGACCTCCACACAGTCTGCTTTCCAATTTTAGAATCACTTTTTCAGTTGCATTTGCAAAAAAAAAAAAAAATTGCACTATATAGAATAGTGTAATGAGATCTTAGTAATGTGGTGGTGACTAAGGTATGCTGTTCACTTGCATCAAGGATTAGTCTGCAATATATCATGCTCAGTTACAGTTAAACAGAGGCCCAAGCTCAATATGTACACTTAACAGTGTTCTTAATTATATCTTTATAATGTGTTAAAGAACTTTTTTTAAGGAATTCTACGTGTAGTTATACTTTTTTGACTGAACACTTTCACTAATTTGTGTGCTCAATCCAATCAAGACTTTCTATTCCCTGTTTTTTGCTCAAAACCATTTTTATTTTAGATTTAAGACTGCATGTAATTATAAGAGAATTGCCAATGGCATTGTAGGGTTTATGCAAACAACTCCACATGCTACTATGCCATCCATGTCATTCTAAGTTAGGATTATCATTATCTAAAGAATAGCCTTAAGACCAGATATGAAACAAAGCTTGTCTGACATTTGAAGTTTGAAATTAATAAAGATTGTCTGGAATTTGTATTTTATTATACTGTACCTTCTCATTCTTTCTTTCCACATAACCAAACTATCTCATTTTTCTGCTTTTTTCATAATACAGTGGTACCTCGACTTACGATATTTTTTCATTCCAGAATGCTGTTCAAGTGTCATTACCAAACGAATTTATCTCCTTAAGAAATGTTGTAAAATAGACTAGTCCTTTTAGACCCCCAAAATTACACTTACAAAAGCATTTAAAAAAATAAACTTACATACAATGGTGAGTTTGGGGACCATCGTAAGTCGAGGTACCACTGTAATTTCATTGAGACTGCAGCATTCTCAAGTTTAACACTCTCAAAACTTGACAACCATATTTGTGGTATATGTACTTTCTTATGAAGATGCTATGAATAAACTGAAGGACAGTATTCATAAAGTGTCATCCTCACATTTTTTTTTTTCAAACAAACTGGCTGTCTCCCACCGAAGCAGGGTGAACCCCCCAAAAAAAAAAACTTTCACCATCACTCACTCCATCACTGTCTTGCCAGAGGGGTGCCGATTCTACAGTTCAAAACTGCACCTATCCCCACCCCTCCTTCAGAGTGCAGGCACTGTACTTCCCACCATCAGGACTCGAGTCCACCTAACTGATTTCCTTGAATCCCTTCATAAATGTTATTTTGCTCACACTCCAACAGCATGTAAAGTCATATAAACCATTTACCTCCACTCACTCCTATTTAACATGCTCATGCATGATTGCTGAAAGTCTCCTCTTGGACCTTGTTGCCAGGGCAACTGCACTGCTTGTCTTCCTCTAGCTATGCAACTGGCCTTTTGAATCAAATTGCATAACCTAGCCAAACGTAACAAAACCTAACCTAACCTAACTCTAGCTGAACAATACCTAACTTGCATAAGAAATACTTATTCCATGATATACATATGCATTGAAAAGTGCAAAATAATTACTAAGTTCCACTGAGTAATTGTTAGTAACTATGGCCCTATTGCCTAACGTGACCTAACTATACCATACCTAATTTAACCCTACCTAATCTAATTGAACCTAACTGACCCTAACCAACCAAAAAATTAAAATAAACCTTTTTAGACAGATTTCCACTAAACAAAATTACTTCTTTTACTTCGCTAATCAGTAAATATTTTACACATTAAGCTATAAATTACAGTACTATAACCAAACTCAGCTGAGCAGGTGTTTTCCATATTGACCAAGTAGTAAACCTAGGGAATGGGCAGTACGTAATCAGTTTAAATATGATGAACTAGTGGGTAGCTCCAATTCCTTGGATCAAGAATTTAGCACCAAGGTGAAGGGTGGAGGAGCTGGCACACAACTGTTAAACACAGGTGAGTTGTTATTATTTTAGTTACGTACATGTAATCGTTTGTGGGTGCATGGTACGATATCACTCCACACGTTATGTTCACAAGCTTGAAGACTATAGTTGAAGTCCCCCAAAATACTCTCAGCTCCCAAATAGTATAACAATAATAATAATACGTAATAATAATGCTTCAAATCTCTTAGCCCCCTTTCCAAACAAATAATAGGAGAGAGAGAGATTTTGGGAGATGTTATGCGAATGTATAGGAACCTTAGAACCATGTGAGAGAGTAATTGTGGTAGGGGACCTAAATGCTAAAGTAGGAGAAACATTTAGAGAGGGAGTGGTAGGTAAGTTTGGGGTGCCAGGTGTAAATGATAATGGGAGCCCTTTGATTGAATTTTGTATAGAAAGGGGTTTAGTTATAGGTAATACATATTTTAAGAAAAAGAGGATAAATAAGTATACAAGATATGATGTAGGCCGTAATGACAGTAGTTTGTTGGACTACGTATTGGTAGATAAAAAGACTGTTGAGTAGACTTCAGGATGTTCATGTTTATAAAGTCGACAATATATCGGATCACTTTTTAGTTGTAGCTACAGTGGGAGTAAAAGGTATATGAGATACAAGGAAAATAGAAACAGCAAGTAAGAGGAGGTAAGGTTTATAAACTAAAAGAGGAGGCAGTTAGGGTAAGATATAAACAACTATTGGAGGATAGATGGGCTAGTGAGAGTGTAGGCAATGGGGTCGAAGATGTATGGGGTAGGTTTATGAATGTAGTGTTAGAGTGTTCAGCAGAAGTTTGTGGTTACAGGAAAGTGGGTGCAGGAGGGAAGAAGAGCGATTGGTGGAATGATGATGTAAAGAGAGTAGTATGGGAGAAAAAGTTAGCATATGAGAGTTTTTTACAAAGTAGAAGTGATGCAAGGAGGGAAGAGTATATGGAGAGAAAAAGAGAGGTTAAGAGAGTGGTGAAGCAATGTAAAAAGAGAGCAAATGAGAGAGTGGGTGAGATGTTATCAACAAATTTTGTTGAAAATAAGAAAAAGTTTTGAAGTGAGATTAATAAGTTGAGGAAGCCTAGGTAACAAATGGATTTGACAGTTAAAAATAGGAGAGGAGAGTTATTAAATGGAGAGTTAAAGGTATCAGGAAGATGGAGGGAATATTTTGAGGAGTTGTTAAATGTTGATGAAGACAGGGAAGCTGTGATTTCATGTATAGGGCAAAGAGGAATAACATCTTGTAGGAGTGAGGAAAAGCCAGTTGTGAGTGTGGGGAAAATTCATGTGGCAGTGGGCAGAATGAAAGGGGGTAAGGCAGCTGGGATTGATGGGATAAAGTTAGAAATGTTAAAAGCAGGTGGGGATAAAGTTTTGGAGTGGCTGGTGCTATTATTTAATAAATGTATGGAAGAAGGTAAGGTACCTAGGGATTGGCAGAGAGCATGCATAGTTCCTTTGTATAGAGGCAAAGGGGACAAAAGAGTGAAAAAATTATAGGGGAATATCTGAATGTATTCAGATATTTGGGAGTGACATGTCAGCAGATGGGTCTATGAAGGATGAGGTGAATCATAGAATTGATGAGGGGAAAAGGGTGAGTGGAGCACTTCGGAGTCTGTGGAGACAAAGAACCTTGTCCATGGAAGTAAAGAGGGGAATGTATGAGAGTACAGTGGTACCTCGAGTTACGATATTTTTTCATTCGAGAATGCTGTTCAAGTGCCATTACCAAACGAATTTATCCCCATAAGGAATAATGTAAAATAGACTAGTCCTTTTACACCCCCAAAAATATACCTACAAAAGCATTTAAAAAAATAAACTTACATAAAAGGGCGATTTTGGGGACCATCGTAACTCGAGGTACCACTGTATAGTTATACCAACACTCTTGTATGGGTGTGAAGCATGGGTGATGAATGTTGCAATGAGGAGAAGGCTGGAGGCAGTGGAGATGTCATGTCTGAGGTCAATGTGTGGTGTGAATATAATGCAGAGAATTTGGAGGTTGGAAATTAGGAGGAGGTGCGGGATTACCAAAACTATTATCCAGAGAGCTGAGGAGGGGTTGTTGAGGTGGTTCGGACATGTAGAGAGAATGGAACGAGACAGAATGACTTCGAGAGTGTATAAATCTGTAGTGGAGGGAAGGCGGTGTAGGGGTCGGCCTAGGAAAGGTTGGAGGGAGGGGTAAAGGAGGTTTTGTGTGCAAGGGGCTTGGACTTCCAGCAAGCATGTGTGAGCGTATTTGATAGGAGTGAATGGAGACAAATGGTTTTTAATACTTGACATGCTGTTGGAATGTGAGAAAAGTAACATTTATGAAGGGATTCAGGGAAACCGGCAGGCCGGACTTGAGTCCTGGAGATGGGAAGTACAGTGTCTGCACTCTGAAGGAGGGGTGTTAATGTTGCAGTTTTATAACTGTAGTGTAAAGCACCCCTCTGGCAAGACAGTGATGGAGTGAATGATGATGAAAGTTTCTCTTTTTCAGGCCACCCTTCCTTGGTGGGAATCGGCCGATGTGTTAATAATAAAAATAAAGTCTGTTGAGTATACCTGGTAAAGTGTATGGTAGAGTTATTATTGAAAGAATTAAGAGTAAGACGGAGAGCAGGATAGCAGATGAACAAGGGGGCTTTAGGAAAGGTAGGGGGTGTTTAGACCAAGTGTTTACAGTGAAACATATAGGTGAACAGTATTTAGATAGGGATAAAGAGGTTTTTGTGGCATTTATGGAGTTGGAAAAGGCATATGACAGGATGGATAGGGGAACAATGTGGCAGATGTTGCAGGTGTATGGACTAGGAGGTAGGTTACTGAAAGCAGTGAAGAGTTTTTATGAGGATAGTGAGGCTCAGGTTAGAGTGTGTAGGAGAGAGGGAGATTATTTCCCAGTAAAAGTAGGCCTTAGACAAGGATGTGTGATGTCACCGTAGTTATTCAATATATTTATAGATGGGGTTGTAAGAGAAGTGAATGCGAGGGTTTTGGCAAGAGGTGTGGGGTTAAAAGATAAAGAATCAAATACAAAGTGGGAGTTGTCACAGTTGCTTTTTGCTGATGACACTGTGCTTTCGGGAGATTCTGAAGAGAAGTTCAGAGGTTGGTGGATGAGTTTGGTAGGGTATGTAAAAGAAGAAAATTGAAAGTGAATATAGGAAAGAGTAAGGTGATGAGGATAACAAAAAGATTAGGTGATGAAAGATTGGATATCAGATTGGAGGGAGAGAGTATGGAGGAGGTGAAAGTATTCAGATATTTTGGAGTGGACGTGTCAGCAGATGGGTCTACGAAAGATGAGGTGAATCATAGAATTGAAGAGGGGAAAAAGGTGAGTGGTGCACTGAGGAGTCTGTGGAGACAAAGAACTTTGTCCATGGAAGCAAAGAGGGGAATGTATGAGAGTATAGTTATACCAAAGCTCTTATATGGATGTGAAGTATGGGTGGTGAATGTTGCAACAAGGAGAAGGCTGGAGGCAGTGATGTCGTGTCTGAGGGTAATGTGTGATGTGAATATAATGCAGAGAATTTGTAGTTTGGAAATTAGGAGGTGTGGGATTACCAAAACTATTATCCAGAGGGCTGAGAAGGGGTTGTTGAGGTGGTTTGGATATGTAGAGAGGATGGAACAAAATAGAAAGACTTCGAGAGTGTATGAATCTGTAGTGGAGGGAAGGTGGGGTTGAGGTCAGCCTAGGAAAGGTTGGAGGGAGGGAGTAAAGGAGGTTTTGTGTGCGAGGGGCTTGGACTTTCAGCAAGCATGTGTGAGCGTGTTAGATAGGAGTGAATGGAGACAAATGGTTTTTAGGACTTGACGTGCTGTTGGAGTGTGAGCAAGGTAATATTTATGAAGGGATTCAGGGAAACCGCCAGGCCAGACTTGGGTACTGGTGATGGGATGTACAGTGCCTGCACTCTGAAGGAGGGATGTCATGTTGCAGTTTTATAACTGTAGTGTAAGCGCACCTCTGGCAAGACAGTGATGGAGTGAATGATGGTGAAAGTTTTTCTGTTTCGGGCCACCCTACCTTGGTGGGAAACGTCCGATGACATCCATGACCCCCAGAATAGAAATTCTGGCACTTTGCCCATTTGCAGTTTATTTTTTTAAGCAAAGATCATATAGTTTAAATTAATTTTAATGTTGTCATTGCTATTACTTTTCTGACTAAATAGGATATTTATGGTTTTAATGCTATTTTTCTCGTATTTAGTGCAAGCAAAACTAATTATGTATAACAATGTTGTTAATGTTATAAATTATTATTATTATTATTATTATTATTATTATTATTATTATTATTATTATATTATGAAATAGTTGCCAAATTATCAGTGGAACACGGTCATTATTTTACACTTTTCAGTGCATGCTATATACCTCACAGAATATGTCAGCATTTCATATGCATATTGTTATTTTGGCAGATATTAGGTAGTGCAGTACACTATGACGTGTCCAGTGTAAACAAATAATATTAATGATATTTTGTAACCTAATCTAACATGACATAACCTAACCTTAGCCTAGCCTAACCTGACCTAACATAGCCTAACCTGACCTAACATAGCCTAACCTGACCTAACATAGCCTAACCTGACCTAACATAGCCTAACCTGACCTAACATAGTCTAACCTGACCTAACATAGCCTAACCTGACCTAACATAGCCTAACCTGACCTAACATAGCCTAACCTGACCTAACATAGCCTCACCTAACCTAAGCTGACATAGCCTAACAAGGATTCTCAACTTTTCCTCCATCATTAACCCCCTCGGCTTGATGTATTTCTCCATTTACCCCCTTATTTCCTTACAAAAAAATTATCGCCATCATAAAGGGACAGAAAAACAAGAAGGTTAGAAAAATATAAATTATTCAGGTTTTGCACAAAAATATTTATCCCTTGCCATGTAATTTTTTACCCTCAAGGGGTAAATTTACCCCTGGTTGAGAATCTGCGGCTAACCTAACATAGCCTAACCTGACATAGCCTTACCTGAAATAGCCTAAATTGACATAGCCCTAACCGAAGCTAACTTAACTGCCCTAACCGAAGCTAACTTAACTGCCCTAACCGAAGCTAACTTAACTGCCCTAACCGAAGCTAACTTAACTGCCCTAACCGAAGCTAACTTAACTGCCCTAACCGAAGCTAACTTAATTGCCCTAACCGAAGCTAACTTAACTGCCCTAACCAAAGCTAACTTAACTGCCCTAACCGAAGCTAACTTAACTGCCCTAACCGAAGCTAACTTAACTGCCCTAACCGAAGCTAACTTAACTGCCCTAACAGAAGCTAACTTAACTGCCCTAACCGAAGCTAACTTAACTGCCCTAACCGAAGCTAGCCTAACTGAAACTAACGATACCTAGCTTAATTTAATGTAACCTAAACCTGACTTTTCCTAATGTAAACCCAACCATAACTAAATGACACCTAAACTAACGTTACTGATTTTCGTTATCTCCAAAAATAAAATTTTTGAGTTTATATGCTTTAAAAAATAAATTAATGTCGAATTTCTGCCGAGTAGCTGTTGATCATATTATTATAATCATTGGTATTGACACTAATATAATATCACAATATGTGCTGAGGTGTCCCGGAGCTTGATCGCTAGCACACTCAGCTCACACATTGAGGTCCGTGGTTCGATCCCCGGTACGGCTGGCCAAACTATGACGTGTTTCCTTAAGACACGTGTTGTCCATGTTCACCTAGCAGTAAAATGGGTACCTGGGTGTTAGTCGACTTGTGTGGGTCGCATCCTGGGGACAAAACTGACATAATTTGCCCGAAATGCTCTGCATAACGATGAACTTTCTATATAGTATGTCACTGATGTCAGCTAGGTCTGTATAAGTAATAATAATCTTTATTTCTACAAGTACATACACGACGTATGTAGACGTAGCTGACTGACATCATGTAGATGTAGATTATTATTATTATTGATGGTTTAGTCTAGTAATATAATAATGCTCTGCATATTAAGGGGTTTTCTGCATGCACTCCTAAATGTCACCCATCTCTGTACAAACATTATATCATGCTGAAATAAAGAATCTTTAATCCTTAATACAAGATATGGTTATGATGAGAGTGTTGTTAGTGAGCGCCATCTATTGAGTGTGAGTGTGGGTGACCCTGGAGGAGCGAGGGTGACCCACTCACGGTGAGCAAATACTCTGTCTGGCTGTGTCAGTGGTTGAGTGTGTTCACACACCCTCCTGCTGAGCCTCCTCCGGGTCCTCCTGCTGCATGTTGCTACATTACAGTACGTGCTGTCCTTGCCTGCACACCGGTGATGATATCCGTGGCTGCCCATGGTGATGCAACATACCCATGTCACCTGACATTGATGCTGTGAGGAAAGTAAGCATGCTTTGTTAAGAACTTCTTAAAAAAACATCAGGTGGGGAGAGGGTGTTTTGATTCAAGGAGCTTAACCTGCCTTTTTTTTTATCAAAAGTAATTACCATTCATTTTCCAGGTGCCGTGATCCTTGTGGAGATAAATCTCCAGTTTAAAGGGGAGGGGTATCTCTCAGCCCTCGTAGTCAACTAGTTGACATGCAACTTCCACAAGACTAACGCAACTGAGCTTGCTATTCCTGAAACTTAACTGTCCCATGATCGCCTAGCTGCACTTTTTCTACGACTAAGGACACTCCTCTCCAGCGCTATTCTTCCCCTGCCCTGCTCACCCCATCCAGGACTTACCTATACTCTCTTGATCTTGGGCTGAGAGATCCCCTCCTCCCTTTAAATGGGAGAAACACTACCTGGGCTGAGGGAGATAACCCCCTTTAAACTGGAGATTTTTCTTCACAATCCTACGTATTTGGGAATTTTCTTTTAATTTAATGTTTAAAGGATTTTTTGTTTTGTCTACTCTGCTCAGAACTGTTCTGTAGAATGATCTCTCTTGTAGTAATTATAACAGTATCATACCGACTACTTTAAGAGATTCAAGACTAAGGTAGTGAACACTGGCTTGCAGTGCAACATTTGGGAGTCTATTGAAGTGTTTTGCCAGCCAGTGGCTTCTTCAGTCCAGTACACAGAATAACGGTGGAAGAGTTTGAGGTAATCAGTCCCTCAGCCTGGAGTCAACTCCAGGCTGAGGGACTGATTACCCCAGACTCTCCTTCCACAGTTCTTTGTATTGGACTGAAGCCACTGGCTGGCAACACATTTCCTCTAATTTATAAGATTCCCAATGTTGCGAGAGTATCTTATTCTTCAGCTTGTTGTCAACATGGTTTAATGACATTACCATATTTGTTTTTGCTATAATTTCAGGAAGGGAACATCAGTTTGACCTCCATTAGTGTGACTAACATAGACATCTATTGTGCTTGTCTAATAACACCATTGCCAAATGTTTTGTAGGGATTTTTATTGATTGGTGAAAATTATTCAGAGATTTTGTTTTTGCTATATTTTTTTAGTTGTATGTATGTGTGTATGGGGGGGTGAATTTTTTTTTACCATTTCTACTTTATTTTTTGACATCTGCCCCTTTCCCATCCATACCCATTCTGTAGATGGTAGTCAGAAATTATTACAGGCTTAGTTCTTTTTGAAATACAGGAGGGCCCAGCCCATACATCAGGTTAGTTTCCGGACTACTGCTGTAAAGTGAAACAAAACCTCTCCTCTTTTTTTTTTTTTTATTAACACATTGGTTGTCTTCCACCAAGGCAGGGTGGCCTGAAAAAAAACTTTCATCATTCACTCCATCACTGTCTTGCCAGAGGCACACTTGCACTACAGTTATAAAACTGCAACATTAACACCCCTCCACAGTGTAGACACTGTACTTTCCATCTCCAGGACTCAAGTCTGGCCTGCTGGTTTCCCTGAATCCCTTCATAAATATTACCCTGCTCACACTCCAACAGCATGTCAAGTCATAAAAACCATTTACCTCCACTCACTCCTATTTAACACGCTCACGCATGCTTGCTGGAAGTCCAAGCCCCTCCCACACAAAACCACCTTTATGCCCTCCCTCCAACCTTTCCTAGGCTGACCCCCTACCCCTCCCCTCCACTACAGATTTATACACTCGAAGTCATTCTGTTTTGTTCCATCCTCTCTACATGTCTGAACCACCTCAGCAACCCCTCCTCAGCCCTCTGGATAATAGTTTTGGTAATTCTGCACTGCCTCCTAATTTCCAAACTATGAATTCTCTGCATTATATTCACACCACACATTGCTCTCAGACATGACGTCTCCTTATTGCAACATTCGCCACCTATGTTTCACACACATATATAAGAGCATTGGTATAACTATACTCTCATACATTCCCCTCTTTGCTTCCATGGACAAAGTTCTTTGTCTCCACAAACTCCTAAGTGCACCACTCGCCTTTTTTCCTCGTCAACTCTATGATTCACCTCATCTTTCATAGACCCATCTGCTGACACGTCCCTCCTAAATATGTATCTGAATACATTCACCTCCTCCATACTCTCTCCCTCCAACCTGATATCCAATCTTTCGTCACTTAATTTTTTTGTTCATCACCTTACTCTTTCCTATATTCACTTTGATTTTTCTTCTTTTACATACCTTCAAACTCATCCACCAACCTCTGCAACTTCTCTTCAGAATCTCCCAAAAGCACAGTGTCATCAGCAAAGAGCAACTGTGACAACTCCCATTTCGTGTTAGATAATTTATCTTTTAACCCCACACCAACAGTCGCCAGAACCCTACCATGCTGGTCAGCTCGTATTAATAATTTTTAAACCTGCCAGTGTACCTGACCTAAAATTTAGTGATACCATCCACCTAGTGTCATCATTCAGAAACCTTAGTGTTGCCGTAGCTATTAACTAGTAACAAATCGGTACTTATTGCGATGGAGTGACGTATACAGTTTGTGGTAATACACTAAATCTGTAGCAGCGGTCGCAATATACACAATGAAAATCAAATATTCCTCCAGTAATCTTCATCTTCAGAAGTCACGGCTGCTCCAACACGCAAGTTATACTTTTTGTATCAAACTGAACACATATTACTGTTAATTATTCTTCCAGTATTCCTTTTCATGTGCTAGTCCAAAATCACCGACTGGATACGTCCAAAATAATGTGATCCACTAATCTGGATTCGCCAGATTCATCAAGAACAAGTGAACCAACGAGCAGCATGGCTGCTCCATCACGCAAGCTATATTTTTTGTATCAAACTGAACACATATTACTCTGTTAAATACTCTCCCAGTAGTCCTTTTCATGTTTTTTTTTTTTTATTAACACATTGGCCGATTCCCACCAAGGCAAGGTGGCCCGAAAAAAGAAACTTTCGTCATCATTCACTCCATCACTGTCTTGCCAGAGGGGTGCTTTACACTACAGTTATAAAACTGCAACATTAACACACCCCTCCTTCAGAGTGCAGACACTGTACTTTCCATCTCCAGGACTCAAGTCCGGCCTGCCGGTTTCCCTGAATCCCTTCATAAATGTTACTTTGCTCACACTCCAACAGCACGTCAAGTATTAAAAACCATTTGTCTCCATTCACTCCTATCAAATACGCACACGCATGCTTGCTGGAAATCCAAGCCCCTCGCACACAAAACCTCTTTTACCCCTCCCTCCAACCTTTCCTAGGCCGACCCCTACCCCGCCTTCCCTCCACTACAGATTTATACACTCTCGAGGTCATTCTGTTTCGTTCCATTCTCTACATGTCCGAACCACCTCAACAACCCCTCCTCAGCTCTCTGGATAATAGTTTTGGTAATCCCGCACCTCCTCCTAATTTCCAAACTCCGAATTCTCTGCATTATATTCACACCACACATTGACCTCAGACATGACATCTCCACTGCCTCCAGCCTTCTCCTTGTTGTGACATTCATTACCCATATAAGAGTGTTGGTATAACTATACTCTCATACATTCCCCTCTTAACTTCCATGGACAAAGTTCTTTGTCTCCACAGACTTCGAAGTGCACCACTCACCCTTTTCCCCTCATCAATTCTATGATTCACCTCATTCTTCATAGACCCATCCGCTGACATGTCCGCTCCCAAATATCTGAATACATTCACCTCCTCCATACTCTCTCTCTCTCCAATCTGATATCCAATCTTTCGTCACCTAATCTTTTTATCCTCATCACCTTACTCTTTCCTATATTCACTTTCAATTTTCTTCTTTTACATACCTTACCAAATTCATCCACCAACCTCTGCAACTTCTCTTCAGAATCTCCCAAAAGCAGTGTCATCAGCAAAAATCAACTGTGACAACTCCCACTTTGTATTTGATTCTTTGTCTTTTAACCCCACACCTCTTGCCAAGACCCTCGCATTCACTTCTCTTACAACCCCATCTATAAATATATTGAACAACCACGATGACATCACACATCCCTGTCTAAGGCCTACTTTTACCGAGAAATAATCTCCCTCTCTCCTACACACACTAACCTGAGCCTCACTATCCTCATAAAAGCTCTTCACTGCTTTCAGTAACCTACCTCCTATTCCATACACCTGCAACATCTGCCACATTGCCCCCCTATCCACCCTATCATACGCCTTTTCCAAATCCATAAATGCCACAAAAACCTCTTTACCCTTATCCAAATACTGTTCACCTATGTTTTACTGCAAACACTTGGTCTACACACCCCTACCTTTCCTAAAGCCACCTTGTTCATCTGCTATTCTGCTCTCCGTCTTACTCTTAATTCTTTCAATAATAACTCTACCATACACTTTACCTGGTATACTCAACAGACTTGTTCCCTATAATTTTTGCACTCTCTTTTGTCCCCTTTGTCTTTATACAAAGGAACAATACACGCTCTCTGCCAGTCCCTAGGTACCTTACCCTCTTCCATACATGTATTAAATAATAGCACCAACCACTCCAAAACTATATCTCCGCCTGCTTTTAACATTTCTACCTTTATCCCATCAATCCCAGCTGCCTTACCCCTTTCATTCTACCCACTGCCTCACGAACTTCCCCACACTCACAACTGGCTCTTCCACACTCCTACAAGATGTTATTCCTCCTTGCCCTATACACGAAATCACAGCTTCCCTGTCTTCATCAACATTTAATAACTCCTCAAAATATTCCCTCCATCTTCCCAATACCTCTAACTCTCCATTTAATTACTCTCCTCTCCTATTTTTAACTGTCAAATCCATTTGTTCCCTAGGCTTCCTCAACTTATTAATCTCACTCCAAAACTTTCTTATTTTCAACATAATTTGTTGATAACATCTCACCCATTCTCTCATTTGCTCTCTTTTTACATTGCTTGACCACTCTCTTAACCTCTCTTTTTTTCTTCATATACTCTTCCCTCCTTGCATCACTTCTACTTTGTAAAAACCTCTCATATGCTAACTTTTTCTCCCTTACTACTCTCTTTACATCATCATTCCACCAATTGCTCTTCTTCCCTCCCGCACCCACTTTCCTGTAACCACAAACTTCTGCTGAACACACTAACACTACATTCTTTAACCTACTCCATACATCTTCAACCCCATTGCCTACACTCTCACTAGCCCATCTATCCTCCAATAGTTGTTTATATCTTACCCTAACTGCCTCCTCTTTTAGTTTATAAACCTTCACCTCTCTTACTGCTTCTATTTTCCTTGTATGTCATCTACCTTTTACTCCCATTTTAGCTACGGTGGTCTGGTGGCTTGAGCTCTCGCTTCACTCACGGAGGGCTCGGGTTCGATTCCCGGCGGGTGGAAACATTTCGACATGTTTCCTTGCACCTGTTGTCATGTTCACCTAGCAGCAAATAGGTACCTGGGTTGTTAGTCGACTGGTGTGGGTCGCATCCTTGGGGACAAGATTAAGGACCCCAATGGAAATAAGACAGTCCTCGATGATGCACTGACTTTCTTGGGTTATCCTGGGTGGCTAACCCTCCGGGGTTAAAAATCCGTAGAAATCTTAAATCTTTAATTTAAATATATCTGTGGTAGTAGGTTGGTAGACAGCAACCACCCAGGGAGGTACTACCGTCCTGCCAGGTGACTGTGAAACAGAAACCTGAAACTGTTTTACATGATGGTAGGATTGCTGGTGTCTTTTTTTCTGTCTCATAAACACGCTGGAAAACAGGTATATCTAGCTACTTCTACTTACACTTTAGGTCACACTACACTGGCATACACATGCATATATATACATACACACATCTAGGTTTTTCTTCTTTTCTTAATAGCTCTTGTTCTTTTATTTTCTCTATTGTCCATGGGGAAGTGGAAAAGAATCTTTCCTCCGTAAGCCATGCGTGTCGTATGAGGCGACTAAGATGCCGGGAGCAATGGGCTAGTAACCCCTTCTCCTGTACAAATCTACTAAAAACGAAAGAAGAAAAACTTTATAAAATTGGGTTGTCTGAATGTGCGTGGATGTAGTGCGGATGATAAGAAAGAGATGATTGCCGATGTTATGAATGAAAAGAAGTTGGATGTCCTGGCCCTAAGCGAAACAAAGCTGAAGGGGTAGGCGAGTTTCAGTGGGGAGAAATAAATGGGATTAAGTCGGGAGTATCTGAGAGAGTTAGAGCTAAGGAAGGGTAGCAATAATGTTGAAGGATCAGTTATGGAAGGAAAAGAGGGAATATAAATGTAAATTCAAGGATTATGTGGATTAAAATAAGGGTCGGATGCGAAAAGTGGGTCATAATAAGCGTGTATGCACCTGGAGAAGAGAGGAGGTGAGGAGAGAGAGATTTTGGGAGATGTTAAGCGAATGTATAGGAACTTTTGAACCAAATGAGAGAGTAATTGTGGTAGGGGACCTAAATGCTAAAGTGGGAGAAACATGCAGAGAGGGTGTAGTAGGTAAGTTTGGGGTGCCAGGTGTAAATGATAATGGGAGCCCTTTGATTGAACTTTGTATAGAAAGGGGTTTAGTTATAGGTAATACATATTTTAAGAAAAGAGGATAAATAAGTATACAAGATATGATGTAGGGCGTAATGACAGTAGTTTGTTAGACTATGTATTGGTAGATAAAGACTGTTGAGTAGACTTCAGGATGTACATGTTTATAGAGGGGCTACAGATATATCAGATCACTTTTTAGTTATAGCTACAGTGGGAGTAAAAGGTAGATGGGATACAAGGAAAATAGAATCAGTAAGTAAAAGAGAGGTGAAGGTTTATAAACTAAAAGAGGAGGCAGTTAGGGTAAGATATAAACAACTATTGGAGGATAGATGGGCTAGTGAGAGTGTAGGAAATGGGGTCGAAAATGTATGGGGTAGATTTAAAAATGTAGTGTTAGTGTTCAGCAGAAGTTTGTGGTTACAGGCGAGTGGGTGCGGGAGGGAAGAGGAGCGATTGGTGGAATGATGATGTAAAGAGAGTAGTAAGGGAGAAAAAGTTAGCATATGAGAGGTTTTTACAAAGTAGAAGTGATGCAAGGAGGGAAGAGTATATGGAGAGAAAAGAGAGGTTAAAAGAGTGGTGAAGCAATGTAAAAGAGAGCAGATGAGAGAGTGGGTGAGATGTTATCAGCAAATTTTGTTGAAAATAAGAAAAAGTTTTGGAATGAGATTAATAAGTTGAGGAAGCCTAAAGAACAAATGGATTTGACAGTTAAAAATAGGAGAGGAGAGTTATTAAATGGAGAGTTAGAGGTATCGGGAAGATGGAGAGAATATTTTGAGGATTTGTTAAATGTTGATGAAGACAGGGAAGCTGTGATTTCGTGTGTAGGGCAAGGAGGAATAACATCTTGTAGGAGTGTGGAAGAGCCAGTTGTGGGTGTAGGGAAGTTCGTGAAGCAGTGGGTAGAATGAAAGGGGGTAAGGCAGCTGGGATTGATGGGATAAAGATAGAAATGTTAAAAGCAGGTGGGATATAATTTTGGAGTGGTTGGTGCTATTATTTAATAAATGTATGGAAGAGGGTAAGGTACCTAGGGATTGGCAGAGAGCGTGTATTGTTCCTTTGTATAAAGGCAAAGGGGACAAAAGAGAGTGCAAAAATTATAGGGGAATAAGTCTGTTGAGTGTACCTGGTAAAGTGTATGGTAGAGTTATTATTGAAAGAATTAAGAGTAAAACAGAAAGCAGGATAGCAGATGAACAAGGGGGCTTTAGGAAAGGTAGGGGGTGTGTAGACCAAGTGTTTACAGTGAAACATATAGGTGAACAGTATTTGGATAAGGGTAAAGATGTTTTTGTGGCATTTATGGATTTGGAAAAGGCGTATGATAGGGTAGATAGGGGGGCAATGTGGCAGATGTTGCAGGTGTATGGAATAGGAGGAAGGTTACTGAAAGCAGTGAAGAGTTTTTATGAGGATAGTGAGGCTCAGGTTAGAGTGTGTAGGAGGGAAGGGGACTATTTCCCAGTAAAAGTGGGCCTTAGACAAGGATGTGTGATGTCACCGTGGTTGTTCAATATATTTATAGATGGGGTTGTAAGAGAAGTGAATGCAAGGGTCTTGGCAAAAGGTGTTGGTCTAAAAGATAAAGAAGCAAATACAAAGTGGGAGTTGTCACAGTTGCTTTTCCTGATGACACTGTGCTTTTGGGAGATTCTGAAGAGAAGCTGCAGAGGTTGGTGGATGAATTTGTAGGGTGTGTAAAAGAAGAAAATTGAAAGTGAATATAGGAAAGAGTAAGGTGATGAGGATAACAAAAAGAATAGGTGACGAAAGATTGATATCAGATTGGAGGAGAGAGTATGGAGGAGGTGAATGTATTCAGATATTTGGGAGTGGACATGTCGCGGATGGGTCTATGAAGGATGAGGTGAATCATAGAATTGATGAGGGGAAAAGGGTGAGTGGAGCACTTCGGAGTCTGTGGAGACAAAGAACCTTGTCCATGGAAGTAAAGAGGGAATGTATGAGAGTATAGTTATACCAACGCTCTTATATGGGTGTGAAGCATGGGTGATGAATGTTGCAACGAGGAGAAGGCTGGAGGCAGTGGAGATGTCATGTCTGAGGTCAATGTGTGGTGTGAATATAATGCAGAGAATTCGGAGTTTGGAAATTAGGAGGAGGTGCGGGATTACCAAAACGATTGTCCAGAGAGCTGAGGAGGGGTTGTTGAGGTGGTTTGGACATGTAGAGAGAATGGAACGAGACAGAGTGACTTCAGAGTGTATAAATCTGTAGTGGAGGGAAGGGGTAGGGGTCGGCCTAGGAAAGGTTGGAGGGAGGGGGTAAAGGAAGTTTTGTGTGCGAGGGGCTTGACTTCCAGCAAGCATGTGTGAGCGTATTTGATAGGAGTGAATGGAGGCATATGGTTTTTAATACTTGACGTGCTGTTGGAGTGTGAGCAAGGTAACATTTATGAAGGGATTCAGGAACCGGCAGGCCGGACTTGAGTTCTGGAGATGGGAAGTACAGTGCCGGCACTCTGAAGGAGGGGTGTTAATGTTGCAGTTTTATAACTGTAGTGTAAAGCACCCTTCTGGCAAGACAGTGATGGAGTGAATGATGATGAAAGTTTTTCTTTTCGGGCCACCCTGCCTTGGTGGGAATCGCCGATGTGTTAATAAAATAAAAATAATATTAAAAAAAATCTGTGGCCCCTCTATAAACATGTACATCCTGAAGTCTACTCAACAGTCTTTTATCTACCAATACATAGTCCAACAAACTACTGTCATTACGCCCTACATCATATCTTGTATACTTATTTATCCTCTTTTTCTTAAAATATGTATTACCTATAACTAAACCCCTTTCTATACAAAGTTCAATCAAAGGGCTCCCATTTTCATTTACACCTGGCACCCCAAACTTACCTACCACACCCTCTCTACATGTTTCTCCTACTTTAGCATTTAGGTCCCCTACTACAATTACTCCCTCACTTGGTTCAAAGGTTCCTATACATTTGCTTAACATCTCCAAAATTCTCTCTCTCCTCTACACTCCTCTCTTCTCCAGGTGCATACACGCTTATTATAACCCACTTTTTTGCATCCACCTTATTTTACTCCACATAATCCTTGAATTTACACATTTATATTCCCTCTTCTCCTTCCATAACTGGTCCTTCAACATTATTGCACCCCTTCCTTAGCTCTAACTCTCTCAGATACTCCTGACTTAATCCCATTTATTTCTCCACACTGAAACTCGCCTACCCCCTTCAGCTTTGTTTCGCTTAGGGCCAGGACATCCAACTTCTTTTCATTCATAACATCAGCAATCATCTCTTTATCATCATCCACACTACATCCACGCACATTCAAACATCCCAGTTTTATAAAGCTTTTCTTATTCGTTTTTTAGTAAATGTGTACAGGAGAAGGGGTTAATTTTGCCCATTTCTCCCGGCATTTTAGTCGCCTTATACGACACGCATGGCTTACGGAGGAAGAATTCTTTTCCACTTCCATGGACAATAGAGGAAATAAAGAAGAACAAGAGCTATTAAGAAAAAGAAGAAAAACATAGATGTGTGTATGTATATATATGCATGTGCATGCCTGTGTAGTGTGACCTAAACTGTAAGTAGAAGCAGCTAGATATACCTGTTATCCAGCGTGTTTATGAGACAGAAAAAGACACCAGCAATCCTACCATAATGTAAAACAGTTTCAGGTTTCTGTTTCACAGTCCCCGGCAGGACGGTGTACCTCCCTGGGTGGTTGTTACCAACCTACTACCTATTTCCTACTTTTCCTACTTCCTTTTCATGTGCTAGTCCAAAATCACCGACTGGGTATGCCCAAATAAGTGATCCACTAATCC
>WNWK01012015.1:0-61676 GCA_009830355.1 Cherax destructor
ACACACACACACACAGACACATACACACACAGATTTGCGTAACAAATAAAGGGAAGCAGTGTAAGCTCGTCAAATGTCATCACTGTAATTACTGGACTGATAAGAAGAGATAAGACTACAGCTCACCCCTCATGAAATGTCACCAGTCATCATTAGTGGAGATCAGATGAGATAAGGCAGCGACACAAATCTTGCAATGCTTCAAGGGAACTTTTATAATTATTATTATGCACTATCATTATTATTATTATTTTTATGCACTATCATTATTATTTGAGTATAATTTCAGTACCTAATATTAGTGTCAGAACACAGATTGGCTATGAAATCACGAACTACTATAAATTGTGATTATGAGAACATAAAAAATATATAAAATAAAAAAAAGTGAAAAAAAAAAGGTATATCGGCAACGATTCTGCAAGCGGCAGGACTCCTGTTGCTGTCAGGTGAGCATCCAGTGCCAACTTCTCTGCCTCATATCTCGGTAACTACTGACCAAAATTCTTTTTTTTTTATCCTATAACACTTAAAAAAAATGTGCTCTATTTCTATAAAAAAATTTTTCAAAATATTCGGGGCACTGGGCGTGTGAACGTAAATATACGTGTGGACCGTTTAAGGGTTAATGCTTAAAATATGAAATAGTTTCATGTATGTTAAACTGTGGTATGAGCCCCTATTTCCAGTTACTTCCAGCTACATAGGATGTTTTATTTTTATAATGTTAGTAGCTACTTCATCTGTACATTCTGGCAGTATGGGGAAAAAAAAAAAAAAAAACTCGGTCCCACCTACAGTAAATGCTGGTGGTGTGTGGCTACCTTCCTGTTATATCCAGGACAAGAACCGTTTGTACAACAATGAGTTTTTGGCAATACTCAAGTGAGTACAATTAGGTAACCTGTCTCACCAGTAGCTGCTAGAGGATCAAGCCATCTCCCACTCCTTGTGCTGAATTACCTACATGGGTTTAGAGCTTTTAATGTAAAATATAATAATCCACAACAGTATAGTATTGTCTAACAATTGACATACACCTGTGCATCATTAAGAGATTATGTAAGGACCTTATTTTCAAGGGTGGTTGACAGTTCACCAAGATTGTATCAAATACTTAACCTCACTCTTCCTCTGATATGTCTTGATGTTGGTGAGGGGCTCTTGAGCCAAGGCCTGGAACCTGACTCCTTGTTCTTGGATTGAATCTGATTACCTCCCACTCCTCAGGTGCTATATGACCCCTACTGGTTTAACATTTCCTCCTCCCTGTGAATGTAATCTACTTCTCTCTGAGCACAGTAGGTTTTTGTTCAGAGGGCTTCCCTGTACAGTGGTACCTTGACTTCAGAGTTTAATTCCTTCCATGACCCGGCTTGTAACTCAATTTGCTTGTATATCAAATCAATTTTCCTCATTGAAATTAATTGAAATGCCATTAATCCGTTCTAGCCCCCAAAAACCACCCAAATTTTTTTTGTTACGGGTTTTTAATAAGAAAAATGTATTTATAAATATTGTATAAAAACATAATAAAACATATGTAAAGAAATAAACTGGTTTTATAAAGTGTATTTACCTTTGAGATCAGACTGCTTGGGCTAACGGAAGATGCTGGCGGAGGTGGAAAAGATAGGTACCACCATCACTACTCCACCCCCATCTATCATTACTCTACCCACCACCCTCACTACTCCACCCACTGAAGGAACCTCCGTGAGGCAGGTAAATATCACGGAGGCCTTCCTTAATGTTTCTGGAAAAAAACTTGTGTTGAAATGGAGGTTACCTCTTCACCGGATTTATAAGAGAACCAAACAAGAGATATAGAGAGAGAGCGTAGGAGATGGTACAGAAGAAAACGGGTTACTGAATTGCTGAAAAACACAAATATGTTGCAACAGAGGAGAGATAGCCTTAACCGAGAGATCACTGAATTAGAGCAAAAACTTAAGATGTCATACCTGACAGAAGAAGTACAAAGGGAACAAAGAGCCATACAGGATATTGCAAGAAACCCAAAATATTTCTATTCCTATGCAAAATCCAAGCTAAGAACTACCTGTAGAATTGGGCCATTATTGAGAGGAGATTCGTATACTGACAATGAACAGGAAATGAGTGAAATCCTAAAGGAACAGTATGAGTCAGTGTTTAGCAACCCACTAAATGACAGCAAGGTAGAAAATGCAGAAATATTTTTCACTCCAGCAGAAGGCCGCGCAGACCACCTAACTGACAGTACAAATCCCATAGATTTCGAAAAAGAAATGGACAACATGCCCACTCACTCAGCACCTGGACCAGATTCATGGAATGCTTTATTTATAAAGCAGTGCAAAGTACCATTAGCAAGAGCCCTTAGTATTCTGTGGAGAAAGAGCTTAGATCTAGGTGAAATACCGGAGGCCTTAAAGAGTGCAGACATAGCTCCTTTGCATAAGGGAGGTAGTAGAGCACTAGCTAAAAATTACAGACCAGTAGCCCTCACATCATAAAAATCTTTGAAAGAGTGATGAGACGGCAGATTACAAACTTCATGGACCAACATAACCTGAACCAGCATGGTTTCAGAGCGGGACGATCATGCCTGTCACAGCTGCTGAACCATTATGACAGAATTACGGAGGCATTGGAGGACGACCAAAACGCAGATGTGATTTACACAGATTTTGCAAAGGCGTTTGACAAATGCGATCATGGAGTGATAGCGCACAAAATGAGGGCCATAGGCATTACTGGGAAGGTAGGCAGATGAATATTTGAGTTCCTAACACACAGAACACAAAAAGTAGTAGTGAACAGGGCAAGATCCAGCATCAGCAAAGTCAAAAGCTCAGTGCCCCAAGGCACTGTCCTGGCACCTCTGCTGTTTCTCATCCTCATAGCAGACATAGATAAAAACACCCAGCACACTTTTGTATCATTTGCAGATGACACTAAAATAAGCATGAAAGTCACTACGGTAGAGGACACTGAAAAATTACAGGAGGACATAAGCAGGGTCTTCCAATGGGCAGTGGAGAACAACATGAGTCAATGGTGATAAGTTTCAGCTGCTTAGGTATGGAAAAAATGAAGAACTCAAAAGGAACACTATATACAAAACGCAAGAGGGTCACCACATAGAACGAAAGGAACACGTAAAGGACTTGGGAATAATTATGTCTGCTGATATGTCGTTTAAAGACCATAACAAGACAAAGATCACAACAGCCAGGAAGATGATGGGGTGGGTATTGAGAACTTTCAAAACAAGGGAAATAATGCCGATGGTGACACTATTCAAATCGCTAGTGCTCCCCACTTAGAATACTGCTCAGTGCTGACGGCCCCGTTCAGGGCAGGAGAAATAGCAGAGCTGGAACAAATCCAGAGATCGTTTACGGCTCACATTGAGCCATTGAAACATCCAAATTATTGGGAACGCCTTCAAGTCTTGAACATGTACTCATTGGAGCGGAGGAGAGAGAGATACATGATAATATATACAGTGTACCGACTTACGATGGTCCCCAAACACACCCTTTTATGTAAGTTTATTTTTAAATGCTTTTGTAAGTGTACTTTTAGGGTCTAAACAGACTAGTCTATTTTACATTATTTCTTAAGGAGATAAATTCGTTGGTAATGGCAATTGAACAGCATTCTGGAATGAAAAAATATCGTAAGTCGAGGTACCACTGTACATGGAAAGTACTTGAGGGCCTGGTCCCAAATCTGCACACTGCCATAACAACATACTGGAGTGAGAGATATGGGAGAAAGTGTAAAATAAACCCAGTGAGGAGCAGGGTGCGGTGGGACAATACGGGAGCACTGTATTAACATCCGGGTCCCAGACTATTCAACATCTTACCAGAAGATATCCGAAACACGGCTGGAACCAGTGTAGAAGCCTTCAAGAGGAAACTGGACAAATATCTTCACCAGGTGCCAGATCAACCAGGCTGTGATGGATATGTGGGGCAGCAGGCCTCCAGCAGCAACAGCCTGGTTGACCAGGCAAGCACCAGACGAGCCTGGCCCATGGCCGGGCTCAGAGAGTAGATACTCTCGAAACTCTTCAAAGGTATATCAAAGGTATTCTCAACCTCATCCACTGTTTTCGATCTATTTTTCGTTAACATATCAACCCCTTAACATATCAACCCCTTTTGCAACATTAGCTTCCTTGATCTCATTTCTCTTTGCCAGGATAGAGCTGATAGTAGATGGGGTTTTGTTGTACATCCTGGCAAGATCACTCAGACGTACGCCACTCTCATATTTTTCTATAATCTCTTTCTTCAGTTCGATGGTGTTCCTCACTTTCTTTACTACAGGGGTGCCACTAGGAAGCTTCTTTGGACCCATGGTGACTTATTTCACAGTGACAATCACTAAACCACCAAAAAAGATACCAAATGTAGTGTGAATGTTTGAAAGAGCGCACTAGGTAATGTTCTCTCAATGGTAAACAACACTTCTCTGGCGGCGTCCTGCGTCCTGCGCAGGCGCGGAGCAGGCGGACAGGTCTAATACGTTATGAAACACGAGCCATTTTACGATTCTCGAAATCGAAAAAAGCTTACGAAACACGATGTTTACGAAATAAGAACCTTACGAAACTCGGGGGTCCACTGTACAAATGCAATAGAAATAATAGTATTTCTTACCCTAAATTGTGGGTAATGGTGTTTGTGGATGATTGCTAAGAGTGGATATGCATGGTGTGGCCCTACTGGGCTGAGGTGGATGGTTGTTGGTTGTCGGCAGAAGTGGATGGTAGAGCTTCTGGTACTAAAGTCGATGGTTGTATTGAAGTGTGCATAAATGCTGTAATAGATCTCTGGGCTCTTTTACTCTGCAGTACATTATACAGCTGACGGTAAGGCATCATCAGCTGGTCTAGACCCAGTTTCAAAGCACTGCTTCTAGATTTGTTATTGTATAATTATACTATTACTATCAATAAATAATATCTACCTATCATATTTATTCCAGGATAATATTAGGTATAACATAAATAATGTAGAAGCATGATAAAGATGCATAAATTAATAAAAACTGACATATAGGTATTGAAGGGTGGGGGGCTATGAGAGAGAGAGAGAGAGAGAAGGTGGAGCAGTGTCAGTTGCTCATGGACCACCATGGCGTGAGGACATGTTAGTTCACGGCACTATAAAGTATTGTAAAATAATACTATTACTATCAATAAAGGTTATCTAAGTATCATATTTATTCCAGAATAATATTAGGGATAACGTAAATATCGTAGAAGCATGATAAAGATGCACAAATTAATAAAAACTGATATTATATACGTAGAGGTATTGAAGGGTAGGCGGGGCAATGAAGGAGACGGGCTAGCAGTCTCTCTCAGCTCAGTTACTCACGGACCACCATGGCGTGTGGAGGTGTGAGCTCACCTCACTAAAATATTGTATATAACAATACTTATTATTACTATCAATAAGTTATCTACCTATCATATTTATTCCAGAATAATATTAGGTATAACATAAATAACGTAGCAGCATGATAAAGACGCCCAAATTAATAAAAATATGACATAGATAATGAAGGTTGGAGGGTGGGCCCAGCGTCAGCCCGTAAACAAAGCCAGCCTGCCCTACACACCAGCCAGGGTACTTCCCCACACACCAGCCAGGGTACTTCCCCACACACCAGCCAGGGTACTTCCCCACACACCAGCCAGGGTACTTCCCCACACACCAGCCAGGGTACTTCCCCACACACCAGCCAGGGTACTTCCCCACACACCAGCCAGGGTACTTCCCCACACACCAGCAAGGGTACTTCCCCACACACCAGCCAGGGTACTTCCCCACACAACAGCCAGGATACTTCCCCACACACCAGCCAGGGTACTTCCCCACACACCAAAATTGGGTTGGGCAAATATTCCAATTATTGTATGACATGCACGCGTATGAACCAAACTGAATGCTGGGATGGATGCGTGGGTGGGTGAGGGTGGCAGTAGGACTCCCCCAATGACTCAATGGTTTAACCCACCGCGGGCGACTGCGCGCTCAAATTTTTTTCCCCTCCCGCGAACCGTGTAATATAAATTTTATGCCGTGTTAGATAATAATGTGCCAAAATTCTTCAATCGTGCAATACCCATAACGTGCAACATAATCTCGTGCTAAATGACGGTCTACTGTATATTTATTGAGCCTTCAATACCCCCGAGATTTTCATTTTTACCCCATTTGGGGTAATTTACCCTGGTTCACCAACTTCTGAGCTAGATCAACACTTTAATAAAAGAGCACACACACAAATCAATTTTTTTCTCATTTTCTCAATCTAATCCATGGAGGTAAAAAGGATAATGTGCCAGAATACTACAGTGGTACTAACACTGTTATATGGATGTGAAGCATGGGTTTCAAATGTTGCAGCAAGAAGGAGGCTGGAGGCAGTGTAGATGTCATGCCTATAGGCATGACCTCTACACTGCACATGTGGTGTGATTATGATGCAGAAATTTTGTACCTTGAAGATTAGAGGGAGGTGTAGGGTTATGAAAAGTATTATCCAGAAGTTTGAGGAGGGGTTGTTGAGGTGGTTTGGATATTTAGAGAAGATGGAGCAAAATAGAATGACTTAGAGGGTATATAAATCTGTAGTGGAGGGAAGGAGACATAGAAGTAGTCTTAGGAAAGCTTGGAGGGAGGAAGGTAAAGGTTTTGTGTGCTAGGGGCTTGGACATTTAACAGGCATGTGCAAGCATTTTAGATAGGAGTAGAATCAAATGGTTTTTATGACTTGATGTGATGTTGGCGAGTGAGCAAGGTAACATTTATGAAGGGATTCAGGGAAAACAGTTAGCTGGACTCGAGTCCTGGAGGTAGGAAATACAGTGCCTGCACTCTGAAGGAGGGGTGGGTATACTGGACTTTGGAGGAGTATCTGAGCTATAATGTCAGCATGCCATTGGCAAAACAGTGATGGAGTGAGTGACTGTGAAAGCATTTCTTTTTTGGGTCACCCTACCTTGAAGGGAGACAGTCAGTGTGTTAAAAAAAAATATTCTAGGGGAAAATAAGTGCCAGAAGTAAAAACCTTATGGCCTCTTCATATTAAAAAAGTAATGATGCATGATGCAGAGAAAAGGATGAAAGTATGTACTCTTTATTAAAAATGTACAAATAGTGTATAATAAACATACAACTACTGTAGTTGGCTAAAAGAGTTAGGAAATAAGTGAAATTTAATACTACTTTGAAATGTTAGGAAAGCAACATCTTTTATTTATAATGATAAAAGTTTAAAGATAAACCTTAAAAAAATGGTCATCAATAGGTGAGGCTCTCATGATGTGGATAACTCTGGGTCTGGTGGCAAGAGGACGTCTGTGGAGGACCCGAAGTGGTGTCCTTTGCTGTAGTGTAAGCTCTGGCATAGTTGTTAATCTATCCAGTACAGCAGGATTGTAGCCTTTTGGTGCTATGCATAGGGCACAGTAGGCTTTAGTCTTCTCCTCTTCACCTTCCTTCAGATTTTTTGTATCTTTCCTGAAACAAATGCCGTATGAAATATACTCATTAGTGAGGAATTTTTCTCCTAGGTACAGAGAGGATAAGCTGCATTTTATGATATCAACAGTTCTGTACAGAAAACTGAATCTTTCACATACAGACCTAATCATCATTGTAATTTATTTACACTATTACATCTACACAAATTATATTCTGCTATTCATATTCACTATCAAAAAAATCCCCAGTATGGGCTTTTGTAGAACTTTAAACATTACATTTGCTTCTGTGGGGACACTTGTAAAGGGACCTTGTTTTTCTTCTTTGTTTTTAACTATTTTATGTTGGCAAAAGCTAAAGATGTCATTCATTTAACTTACTTTGAATAGCAGGTTTTTTGGAACATGTGAAAATACTTTATCTTATAATGGGATACCAGTTGCTTGTACATTTGTATCCACTACTGTCAGCTTTCATAGTGGTAAGGGATGTTACAAATTTTATTCTATAGTGTGAATGCCTTAGGATGCAAGTCTCACTGCTATTTCTCAGTGTTTGTTTTTCTGTTATTTTGAACTGGGTTCTCTCTGTGCATAAAAATGAGTTTTCTTATTCACACTTTCATAGCAATCTGTTCTTTCCACATGGAAGCTTGCACATCTTAGGTCTTAGCATTATCTTAAGTAACAATTTTGCATATCCCTGGCTGAATAACCAGCATTCATTACTGAAATGAGTGTCCCATTTTTAACGTATTCATAATTTAGCGTGGTGTGGGCAACTACCTTTATTCCCTCTTACTGTTCCTGAGTTTTCTATCTGCATATTCCTTTGGCATAGAGCTGGACTCCCAAATTTGAGTTAAGTCATGTTCCTAAAGGTCATGTGAATCAAGAATCTGTGAATAATACAAGATTATGTCAGCATAATAAGGCATTTTACACATTTGGAGTCATTTTGTGTTTCAGAGACCTACCTCTTTAAGTATTGCTCTATTTTTATTAATACAGTGGACCCCCGAGTAACGAGCACCCCGGAAATCGTACAATTATGTAAGTACAGTGGACCCCCGAGTAACGTAAAAACTTCATTCCAGAAGCCTGCTCAAGTGCCATTACCGAACGAATTTACTCCCTTAAGGAATAATGTCACGTAGGTTAGTCTATTTCAGACCCCCAAAAATACACTTCCACAAACACTTACAATATTATACAGTGGACCCTCGGTTAACGAATACCCCGGAAATCGTGCAATTATGTAAGTATAATTTTGTAAGTTCTTGTGGAAGTGTAGTTTTGGGGGTCTGAAATAGACTAACCTACATGACATTATTTCTTAAGGACGTAAATTCGTTCGGTAATGGCACTTGAGCAGGCTTCTGCAATGAATTTTTTTCGTTAACCGAGGGTCCACTGTACTTACATAATTGTACGATTTCCGGGGTGTTCGTTACTCGGGGGTCCACTGTATAATATTGTAAGTGCTTTTGTAAGTGTATTTTTGGGGGTCTGAAATGGACTAACCTACTTGACATTATTTCTTAAGGGAGTAAATTCGTTCGGTAATGGCACTTGAGCAGGCTTCTGGAATGAATTTTGCTTGTTACTCGGGGGTCCACTGTATACAGGAGGAAAGAGGAGTGAGTGGTGGAATGAAGAAGTAAAGGGTGTGATAAAAGAGAAAAAGGTAGCTTATGAGAGGTTTTTACAAAACAGAAGTGTTAATAGAAGAGCAAAGTATATGGAGAGTAAAAGAAAGGTGAAGAGAGGGGTGAGAGAGTGCAAAAGGAGAGCAGATGATAGAGTGTTAGAGGCTCTGTCAAGAAATTTTACTAAAAACAAGAAAATTTTTTGGAGTGAGATAAATAAGTTAAGAAAGCCTAGGGAATGAATGGATTTGTCAGTTAAAAACAGAGAAGGGGAGTTAGTAGATGGGGAGCTGGAGGTATTGGGTAGATGGCGGGAATATTTTGAGGAACTTTTAAATGTCGATGAAAAAAGGGAGGCGGTAATTTCATGTACTGGCCAGGGTGGTATAACATCGTTTAGGAGTGAAGAAGAGCAGGAGGTGAGTGTGGGGGAGGTGCGTGAGGCATTACGTAGAATGAAAGGGGGTAAAGCAGCTGGAATTGACGGGATCATGATAGAAATGTTAAAAGCAGGGGGAGATATAGTGTTGGAGTAGTTCTTCTTCTTTCAACAAATCGGCCGCTTCCCACCAGGCGGGTGGCCCAAAGAGAAAAACAAAAGTTTCTCTTTTAACTTTAGTAATGTATACAGGAGAAGGGTTACTAGCCCTGCTCCCGGCATTTTAGTCGACTCTACGACACGCATGGCTTACGGAGGAAGAATTCTGTTCCACTTCCCCATGGAGATAAGAGGAAATAAGAACAAGAACTAGTAAGAAAATAGAAGAAACCCAGAGGGGTGTATATATATGCTTGTACATGAATGTGTAATGTGACCTAAGTGTAAGTAGAAGTAACAAGACATGCCTGAAATCTTGCATGTTTATGAGACAGAAAAAAGACACCAGCAATCCTACCATCATGTAAAACAATTACAGGCTTCCGTTTACACTCATTTGGCAAGACTGTAGTACCTCACCGGGTGGTTGCTGTCTACCAACCTACTACCTAGGTGGAGTAGTTGGTATTTTTGTTTAATAAATGTATGAAAGAGGGGAAGGTACCCAGGTATTGGCAGACAGCACGTATAGTTCCTTTATATAAAGGGAAGGGGGATAAAAGAATCTAGATTGTAAGAATTATAAGGGAATAAGTTTACTGAGTCCTAGGTAGTAGGTTGGTAGACAGCAACCGCCCAGGGAGGTACTACCGTCCTGCCAAGTGAGTGTAAAACGAAAGCCTGTAATTGTTTTACATGATGGTAGGATTGCTGGTGTCTTTTTTTCTGTCTCATAAACATGCAAGATTTCAGGTACATCTTGCTACTTCTACTTACACTTAGGTCACACTACACATTCATGTCCAAGCATATATATACGCACCCCTCTGGGTTTTCTTCTATTTTCTTACTAGTTCTTGTTCTTATTTCCTCTTATCTCCATGGGGAAGTGGAACAGAATTCTTCCTCCGTAAGCCATGCGTGTCGTAAGAGGCGACTAAAATGCCGGGAGCAAGGGGCCAGTAACCCCTTCTCCTGAATATATTACTAAATGTAAAAGGAGAAACTTTCGTTTTTCCTTTTGGGCCACCCTGCCTCGGTGGGAAACGGACGACGTGTTGAAAGAAGAAGAAGTTTACTGAGTATACCAGGTAAAGTGTATGGTAGGATTATTATTGAAAGAATTAGAGGTAAGACAGAGAATAGGATTGCAGATGAGCAAGGAGGCTTTAGAGTGGGTAGGGGATGTGTAGATCAAGTGTTTACATTGAAGCATATACAGTGGACCCCCGAGTTTCGTAAAAACTTCACTCCTGAAGTCTGCTCAAGTGCCATTACCGAACGAATTTACTCCCTTAATTAAGGAAAAATTTCACGTAGGTTAGTCTATTTCAGACCCCCAAAAATACACTTCCACAAGAACTTACAAAATTATACTTACATAATTGCACGATTTCCGGGGTATTCGTTAACCGAGGGTCCACTGTATGTGAACAGTATTTAGATAAAGGTAGGAAGGTTTTCATTGCATTTATGGATTTAGAAAAGGCATATGATAGAGTGGATAGGGAAGCAATGTGGCAAATGTTGCAAGTGTATGGAATAGGTTGTAAGTTACTGAATGCTGTAAAGAGTTTTTATGAGGATAGTGAGGCTCAGGTTAGGGTGTGTAGGAGTTAGGGAGATTACTTCCCGGTAAAAGTAGGTCTTAGACAGGGATGTGTAATGTCACCATGGTTGTTTAATATACAGTGGACCCACGGTTTATTCATTAATTCATTCCAGAATGCTGTTCAAGTGCCATTACCAAACGAATTTGTTCCCATAAGGAATAATGTAAATTAGATTGGTCCTTTTAGACCCCCAAAAATACACTTACATATGCACTTACAAAAATACACTTACATAATTGTTCGAGTTTGGAGCACTATGTAAACCGGGGGTCCACTGTATTTATAGATGAGGTTGTAAAAGAAATAAATGCTAGGGTGTTGGGGAGAGGGGTGGGATTAAATTATGGGGAATCAAATGCAAAATGGGAGTTGACACGGTTACTTTTTGCTGATGATACTGTGCTTATGGGAGATTCTAAAGAAAAGTTATAAAGGTTAGTGGATGAGTTTGGGAGGGTGTGTAAAGGTAGAAAGTTGAAAGTGAACATAGATAAGAGTAAGGTGATGAGGGTATCAAACGATTTAAATAAAGAAAAATTGGATATCACATTGGAGAGAAGTGAATGTTTTCAGATATTTGGGAGTTGACTTGTCAGCGGATGAGTTTATGAAGGATGAGGTTAACCATAGAATTGATGAAGGAAAAAAGGTGAGTGGTGTGTTGAGGTATCTGTGGAGACAAAAAAACGTTATCCATGGAGGCAAAGGGAATGTACGAAAGTATAATGGTACCAACATGCTTATATGGGTGTGAAGCATGGGTTGCAAATGCTGCAGCATGGAGGCAGCTGGAGGCAGTGGAGATGTCCTGTCTAAGGGCAATGTGTGGTGTAAATTTTATGCAGAAAATTCGGAGTGTGGAAATTAGGAGGAGGTGTGGAGTTACTAAAAGTATTTGTCAGAGGGCTGAAGAGGGGTTGTTGAGGTGGTTTGGTCATTTAGAGAGAATGGATCAAAGTAGAATGACTTGGAGAGCGTATAAATCTGTAGGGGAAGGAAGGCGGGGTAGGGGTCGTCTTAGAAAAGGTTGGAGGGGGTAAAGGAGGTTTTGTGGGCGAGGGGCTTGGACTTCCAGCATAGGAGTGAATGGAGACGAATGGTTTTTGGGACCTGACGAGCTGTTGGAGTGTGAGCAGGGTAACATTTTGTGAAGGGATTCAGGGAAACCAGTTAATTGATTTAGTTGGACTTGAGTCCTGGAAATGGGAAGTACAATGCCTGCACTTTAAAGGAGGGGTCTGGGATAGTGACAGCTGGGAGGGACTATTCTCAGCTTTCGTATCTGAGCGCCTCTGCAAAGACAGTGATTATGTATGAGTGTGGTGAAAGTGTTGAATGATGATGAAAGTATTTTCTTTTTGGGGATTTTCTTTCTTTTTGGGTCACCCTGCCTTGGTGGGAGACGGTCGACTTGTTGAAAAAAAAAATATATAAAACTGTAAATGATCCAAAATTATAAAACTATTATGTTTAAAAAATGTCATGTTCAAATTATGTTCAAATTTCATAGCTTAAATACTCAACTATACTTATATTGTAAACTATTTACTATAATTCTTACCATTTAGTTTTAAGTTAATTTTAAGTCTGCTCACAATGCTCTGCATATTAGGGGATTTTGGCATGTACACCTCATGTAATCTCATAACCCATTGTAATTCTTTGTATCATGTCCAAATAAACTATTATTATTATTATTAATCGCTCTTCTTCTCTCCCGCACCCACTTTCCTGTAACCACAAACTTCTGCTGAACACTCTAACACTACATTCTTTAACCTACCCCATACATCTTCGACCCCATTGCCTACACTCTCACTAACCCATCTATCCTTCAATAGTTGTTTATATCTTACCCTAACTGCCTCCTCTTTTAGTTTATAAGCTTTCACCTCTCTCTTACTTACTGCTTCTATTTTCCTTGTATCCCATCTACCTTTCACTCCCACTTTAGATAGAACTAAAAAGTGATCTGATGGCCCCTCTATAAACATGTACAGCCTGAAGTCTACTCAACAGTCTTTTATCTACTAATACGTAGTCCAACAAACTACTGTCATTACGCCCTACATCATATCTTGTATACTTATTTATCCTCTTTTTCTTAAAATATGTATTACCTGTAACTAAACCCCTTTCTATACAAAGTTCAATCAAAGGGTTCCCATTTTCATTTACACCTGGCACCCCAAACTTACCTACCACACCCTCCCTACATGTTTCTCCTACTTTAGCATTTAGGTCCCCTACCACAATTACTCTCTCACTTGGTTCAAAAGTTCCTATACATTCGCTTAACATCTCCCAAAATCTCTCTCTCTCCTCTAAAGGTGCATACACACTTATTATGACCCACTTTTCACATCCGACCCTTATTTTAATCCACATAATCCTTGAATTTACACATTTATATTCCCTCTTCTCCTTCCATAACTGATCCTTCAACATTATTGCTACCCCTTCCTTAGCTCTAACTCTCTCAGATACTCCTGACTTAATCCCATTTATTTCTCCCCACTGAAACTCGCCTACCCCCTTCAGCTTTGTTTCGCTTAGGGCCAGGACATCCAACTTATTTTCATTCATAACATCAGTAATCATCTCTTTCTTGTCATCCTTACTACATCCACGCACATTCAAACATCCCAGTTTTATAAAGTTTTTCTTCTTCTCTTTTTTAGTAAATGTGTACAGGAGAATTTAGGTAGTAGGTTGGTAGACAGCAACCGCCCAGGGAGGTACTACCGTCCTGCCAAGTGAGTATAAAACGAAAGCCTGTAATTGTTTTACATTATGGTAGGATTTGCTGATGTCTTTTTTCTGTCTCATAAACATGCAAGATTTCAGGTACATCTTGCTACTTATACTTACACTTAGATCACACTACACATTCATGTACAAGCATATATATACACACCCCTCTGGGTTTTCTTCTAATTTCTTACTAGTTCTTGTTCTTATTTCCTCTTATCTCCATGGGGAAGTGGAATAGAATTCTTCCTCCGTAAGCCATGCGTGTCGTAAGAGGCTACTAAATGCCGGGAGCAAGGGGCTAGTAACCCTTCTCCTGTATATATTACTAAATGTAAAAGGAGAAACTTTCGTTTTTTCTTTTGGGCCACCCTGCTTCGGTGGGAAACGGCCGACGTGTTGAAAGAAGAAGAAAAAGGAGAAACTTTCGTTTTTCCTTTTGGGCCACCCCGCTTCGGTGGGAAACGGCCGACGTGTTGAAAGAAAGAAGAAAGTGTACAGGAGAAGGGGTTACTAGCCCATTGCTCCCGGCATTTTAGTCGCCTTATACAACACGCATGACTTACGGAGGAAAGATTCTTTTCCACTTCCCCATGGACAATAGAGGAAATAAAGAACAAAAGCTATTAAGAAAAAGAAGAAAAACCTAGATGTATGTATGTATATATATGCATGTGCATGCCTGTGTAGTGTGACCTAAGTTTAAGTAGAAGTAGCTAGATATATACCTGTTATCCAGTGTGTTTATGAGACAGAAAAAAGACACCAGCAATCCTACCATCATGTAAAACAGTTTCAGGTTTCTGTTTCACAGTCACCTGGGAGGACGGTAGTACCTCCCTGGGTGGTTGCTGTCTACCAACCTACTACCTACCCAATTTTTTTTTTTAAATGCTTTGACCCTGCGAGCAAGTTTCAGATCAGGGGTCTCAACGCTGAAAGGGTTAAGCCAGGATGGTCCAGCACACTAGCCTGCAAGTTCTAGGACTTGCTTATCATGGGGGCAAGCTCCACCCATTCTGTAATTTGTTTACAATCGTGTTTTTTATAATTTTGTGAGTCAAATGGAGAGTAACTTCAATTCCCTTTATCAGGGGAGATTCAATGGCATCAAGGAACCTCCCTTGAAGAGTAAAATATCACAAGTTGAGTCTTGATGACTAACACCAACAGGATTTCACAGAAATATACTATCAACACACTGAAGGTTCAGGAGAAAATTTAATAAATTACTAGAGAAAAGTTTATACATAAGCTCATTCCATAAGGAAGCTCAACCACATGTTGGCATGTGTACCTCAACATGGCATGGGATGATTTTTGGTACTATTACCCATAAGCCTTTTACATTTTGCTCCACTCTATGTACATAATACAAGAAGTCAATTTTTTTAACATGCTGGTCTTCTCCTACCAAGGTAGGGTGACCTTTTTCCCCAAAAAACTTAAAACACATTCACCATTATTCATTCAAATAAAATAAAATAAAAATAAAAATGAGAAAACTTGTATGACATTATATCATATACAATATGAATAAATTCTCTGAACCCAGTAAAAATTTTATTAGACATTTCTTACTTGTCAACAATTTGTAGGTCTCTCAGACGAATCAATCTTGTGGAATCATTGATTAAATTTTGTAGCTTACTTATGTCTTCTCTGGAGAATTTTGTATGGCATGGATTAATAAATTCAATCACAAATGGTCGGCCATTCCCAAGACACCGAACATCAACATCTTCTCGTCCTGATGAGGAAAATTTTATGTCTGGACAAGAAATGGGAACAAGATAAGATCAAATGTGAGTATTAATGGCTAGCTGGCTTCAGTACTGTAAAATATAACAGCAAATGATCTACAATACTTCTATTGAAAAAGACAAATGCCAATAAGACCCCATGTTGACAGCAACATTTTGTGAAGATAAAAGTCCACAATAATGTGAAATTAGGATTTTCAATCTAGAGTACCTAAGATTTAGTAAAGCTTTTTGGACATTATATAAAAATCAAATGGAACATTATTTAATCAGTCTATTAAGTTTATCCCTCCATTAGAAGATTTATTGGATATTTTTATACAGAACTTCAATATTCACAGAAATTATGTTCTTAGATGCAATATCAATACTAAATCTAAAAAATTTCGTGACCTCCATGTCACTAAATTATTTTTCCCAAAAACAGAAAATAAAGAAGTAAATAAAAAGCTCAAAAATAAAACATTCTGACAGATAAGCTTAAAGAACATGGTGGCTATGAAACAGTTCAGAAAGAAATCACCGTAAAGATGCACTTACATTAGAATGTACAATATTCTAAAGATGTTAGTACAGTCTCTCCTCACTTAACGACGTACTCGTTTACCGACGACTCGGAGTTACGACGGGCTCTCCTACGAGTTTAAAAAAAAAAAAAAAAAAAATTGTATGCCATATGAGAACTTGGGTCATGCATCTCAATCTCCTTCTTACAGCCACTCAGTACACTAGCTTTTAAAGTCTCCAAGACTACATATTTGTACAAATTTTAACTTGATTGTGTACCCCATAGTACAAGATAGAAGTGCAGCAGCACTTGTAAAAGTTTCGTAGCTGACATTAAAGCACTCCAGAGCGATTGTTATTATTACAATAAATAAACCTTTATCTTTATTAATTATTATTATCATCATCAACATACCTTGTTCACTGAGTTTAATCATTTCTTAATTAAGCTGCTACGAGAGACACAATATAAACACACAGACGAACACACCAGCTGATCCCTTTACTGTGAACTTCTTTGTACTTCTTCCATTTTCCTCTTGTTGTTTTTCCTCTTCCAAGTGCTGCTGCACTTATAACTATCTTGTACTATGGGGGGCACAATAGACATGCAGCAACACTTGGAAGAAGAAAACAAGAGAAAATGGATCAGAACAAACCAGCTGATCAGGGATCAGCTGGTGTGTCGTCTGTGTGTTTACATTCTGTCTTTCTCGTGGCAGCTTAAGAAAGAAATTATTATACTCAGTGAACAAGGTACTATATCGATGGTGATAATAATAATAATAATAAAATACATATAATTAATAATCACTCTGGGGCACTGTAAATGTCATATGTATTTCGTATAACAAGCCTGTACAAAATACGTATGAGACAGGCAGCGGGGCGTCTCGGAGTCAAGTATCTCAGTCGCCTTCTTACAGCCACTCAGTACACTAGCTTTTAAAGTCTCCAAGACTACATATTTGTACAAATTTTAACTTGATTGTGTACCCCATAGTACAAGATAGAAGTGCAGCAGCACTTGTATAAGTTTCGTAGCTGACATTTAAAGCACTCCAGAGCGATTGTTATTATTACAATAAATAAATCTTTATCTTTATTAATTATTATTATTATCATCATCAACATACCTTGTTCACTGAGTTTAATCATTTTTTAATTAAGCTGCTACGAGAGACACATAATATAAACACACAGACGAACACACCAGCTGATCCCTTTACTGTGAACTTTTCATTTTCTTCCAAGTGCTGCTGCACTTATAACTATCTTGTACTATGGGGTGCACAATAGACATGCAGCAACACTTGGAAGAGGAAAAACAAGAGAAAAATGGATCAGAACAAACCAGCAGATCAGGGATCAGCTGGTGTGTTCGTCTGTGTTTACATTCTGTCTTTCTCGTGGCAGCTTAAGAAAGAAATTATTATACTCAGTGAACAAGGTATATCAATGGTGATAATAATAATAATAAAATACATATATGGAGAGGTATTGGAGGTTGAGCTGGGCTGGGGCTATACGAGAGAGAGGGAGAAAGTGCCAGCAGTCTCAGTAACTCCTGCTTCACCATGACATTCGGACGTGTAAGCTAACGGCACTATAAAATATTGTATAATTATACTATTACTATCAATACAGGTTATCTACTTATCATATTTATTCCAGAATAATATTAGGTATAACATAAATAATGTAGAAGCATGATAAAGACGCCCAAATTAATAAAAACTGACATTACATAGAGAGGTATTGAAGGATGGAGGGCGGAGAGGGATAAAAAAAAGAGTGACTGCGACCATTATAGAAAACGGTACCGCCTGAAGGGTAACTATAGAAGATCCCTCTTACCCTATGCAAAGACTGAAAAAAGTGCGATTTTCTCTATTTTTTTTGTTTTCAAGTAATCAGCTATGTAAGGGTTTCCTGGAATAACTTGGAAGTAAGTCATTGACCTATTTCATGTTGTATTACCATTAATAATAAACAGATTGAAAGGAACTTCCCAACAAACATAAAACTGAATGTTTTAATTTTGGGTGGTGACACTTTTGAAGTTTCAGTAATGGGTGATTCCTCGATTAGCGACGAAATCGTTTACCGACGGGTTCTTAGGCTTCTATCTCCATCGTTAAGTGAGGAGAGACTGTACTAATACAGTGGACCCCCGAGTAACGAACTCCTCGGAAATCGTACAATTATGTAAGTATAATATTGTAAGTGCTTGTGGAAGTGTATTTTTGGGGGTGTGAAATAGACTAACCGATGTGACATTATTCCTTAAGGAAGTAAATTTGTTCGGTAATGACACTTGAGCAGGCTTCTGGAGTGAAGTTTTTACGTTACTTGAGGGTCCACTGTATATGTACAGTGGACCCCCACCTAACGAGCAAAATTCATTCCAGAAGCCTGCTCAAGTGCCATTACCAAACGAATTTACTTCCTTAAGAAATAATGTCACATAGGTTAGTCTATTTCAGACCCCCAAACATACACTTCTGCAAGCACTTACAATATTATACTTACATAATTGTACAATTTCCGGGGTGCTCGTTAGGCGGGGGTCCACTGTACCCTGAAGAATGCTTGACATAAATTATGACTGTTAGCAAGTTTACAGATACTCCCTATACAGTACAGTACTAATCATGTTTTTGAAAAGTTTGAGATATGCATTAATGGAATTTGCCAAATAACTATGTGAAGTGATTGGTGATTGAGTAAGGCATTCAGAAATGGGTTGAATATGACAATTACCATATTTTATGGCATCAAAGACACTTATTTTTTTTCCCCAAATAAGCCTCAAAAATTTACCCAGCATCTTGGAGGCTGAAGATTGCATAAGAATGTAAGAAATGAGCATTGCAGCAGGCCTACTGGCCCATGCTAGGCAGGTCCAAGTCACACCTGCATTGCTCAAAGGGCTCAATCTAATAATGAATCGTGTAAACTAATTTGTATTAAATAATGAATAAATAACAAAAATAATCTTAAAAATTCTTTGGTATGTACTTAGCAGCAGTAGGCTAAGGTAAACCAGGCAATGGAGTCGGGTGAACTACGGTAGTATCAGTAGGCTAATTCGCCTGTTTACCATCAAACCACCTGGTAATATTTTTATTTGCCTCAAACAATCCTGATATTAAAGGAATATTCTTTCTACTTTCAACAAACTGGCCATATCCCACAAAGGCAGGGTGGCCCAAAAAGAAAAACAAAAGTTTCTCTTTTTAAATTTAGTAATATATACAGGAGAAGGGGTTACTAACTCCTTGCTCCTGGCATTTTAGTCACCTTTCATGACATGCATGGGAATATTATCAGATATAAAAAGCAAGAGAAATTTTTTTTTCAATGAACCGGCCGTATTCCACTGAGGAAGGGCGACTTCAAAAGAAAAATGAAGGCTTCTCTTTTTAAATTTAGTAATGTATGTATACAGGAAGAGGAGTTACTAACCCCTTGCTCCCAGCATTTTAGTCACCTCTTACAACACACATGGTTTATGGAGGAAGAATTCTAAGAGTAAAATTATGGTATGTTAAAAGGGGGTTCAAATAATGATACATACCAGTATACGGTAGTAATACACAAAAGCAGCCATTTGCACACTGTTTATTTTAGTCATATTGCAGTACAAATGTACTCTTAATGAATAGTAAAATCAATAAACTTGAAAACGTAAACATGAAATATTTTTAAAACATATGAAAAAACCCATCACAAATTAATATGCAGTCCTAGCCATTGAGACATCCACTTGCACACATCAAGACAGTGAGAAGAAAGAGAACATGGCCAGTTAGGTCCAGTTCACTTACTGTGACTCATAGTGTCCTGCAAATGTTCAACTGAAGATAAACTGAGTGACACTGAAAGACACAAAAATACTGCCAAGCACAAGAAAATTGAAGAACCATTCAGTGCACAAAGACAAACAATGGAAATCAAGGACCCCCATGGAAATCAAGGGCCCCAATGGAAATAAGTCACTTGTATGACTTTTTTGGATTCTCCTAGGTAATTTACACATGTTACTATGTATGATAATTTGTGTACCTGTACCTAAATAAACTTACTAATTTGAAAACCTAAGAGATGATGTAAGAAGAACAGAGGGAAATATGTCTTTGTTCACTGCTGAATGGTGTTCATTACCAGTAGTTGACCATTTAAGTTACCGTATTTCGTGGCTTATTAAACACATTTTTTCCATAAAATGTCTCCAAAAACCACCCTGTGTACTATAAACTGAAGGTCAGTGATGGGAGCTATAAGTTTGGGGTGTGGGGTGGGCTGTAGCTCTGTCAGTTAAGTCTGATGTCGAGCCACTGAAACTAAAACAAGTCTTATAAGCCACGTCTTTTAAGCCATGAAATACGGTAACTCTGCAAAGAACCTTTTGCTGACAGTTCTGGATGTAAGAACCTTTTAAGCTCAGTACTGGAGTTTAGCAGATCTAGAATAATTGCTTGTATATTGATGCGTTTCTTAGCACTGTTTTATGTAAATGTAGTGCGTTTTAGCTGACACAGGTGGGGTCAGTGATAAATAGCTGCAGAACAAACCATCAACATGTGTTTTTATATGTAATGCCTCAGGCTTAACATAACTTTATTATTGTTATTACCATGGATACCATTTAGCTTTTTTCCAAAATTTAGCCAGTCAGACTTGGGGGGTGGGGGGTTCCTAGACACTGAAGCATCTTATTAGTCGTAAAATACGATATGTTTCTGTTCCAACACTTACTACTACAGATACTACTGATTTTTTTTTTTTTTTCAACAAGTCGGCCGTCTCCCACCGAGGCAGGGTGACCCAAAAAGAAAGAAAATCCCCAAAAAGAAAATACTTTCATCATCATTCAACACTTTCACCACACTCCTACATAATCACTGTCTTTGCAGAGGAGCTCAGATACGACAGCTGAGAAAAGTCCCTCCCAGCTGTCACTATCTCAGACCCCTCCTTTAAAGTGCAGGCATTGTACTTCCCATTTCCAGGACTCAAGTCCAATTAAATCAATTAACTGGTTTCCTGAATCCCTTCACAAAATGTTACCCTGCTCACACTCCAACAGATCGTCATGTCCCAAAACCATTCGTCTCCATTCACTCCTATCTAACACGCTCACACATGCTTGCTGGAAGTCCAAGCCCTCGCCCACAAAACCTCCTTTACCCCTTCCTCCAACCTTTCTAGGACGACCCCTACCCCGCCTTCCTCACCCTACAGATTTATACGCTCCAAGTCATTCTACTTTGATCCATTCTCTCTAAATGACCAAACCACCTCAGCAACCCCTCTTCAGCCCTCTGACAAATACTTTTAGTAACTCCACACCTTCTCCTAATTTCACATTCCGAATTTTCTGCATAATATTTATACCACACATTGCCCTTAGACAGGACATCTCCACTGCCTCCAGCCTCCTCCTCGCTGCAGCATTTGCAACCCATGCTTCACACCCATATAAGAGTGTTGGTACCACTATACTTCGTACATTCCCTTCTTTGCCTCCATGGATAACGTTTTTGTCTCCACAGATACCTCAATGCACCACTCACCTTTTTCCTTCATCAATTCTATGGATAACCTCATCCTTCATAAACCCATCCGCTGACACGTCAACACCCAAATATCTGAAAACATTTACTTTTCCATAATCCCTCTCTCCAATGTGATATCCAATTTTCTTTATTTAAATCGTTGATACCCTCATCACCTTACTCTTATCTATGTTCACTTTTAACTTTCTACCTTTCACACTCTCCCAAACTCGCCCACTAACCTTGCAACTTTTCTTTAGAATCTCCCATAAGCACAGTATCATCAGCAAAAGTAACTGTGTCAACTCCCATTTTGCATTTAATTCTCCATAATTTAATCCCACCCTCTCCCCAACACCCTAGCATTTACTTCTTTTACAACCCCATCTATAAATATATTAAACAACCATGGTGACATTACACATCCCTGTCTAAGACCTACTTTTACCGGAAGTAATCTCCTCTCTCCTACACACCCTAACCTGAGCTTCACTATCCTCATAAAAACTCTTTACAGCCTTCAGTAACTTACTACCTATTCCATACACTTGCAACATTTGCCACATTGCTCCCCTATCCACTCTATCATATGCCTTTTCTAAATCCATAAATGCAATAAAACTTCTACCTTTATCTAAGTACTGTTCACATATATGCTTCACTGTAAACACTTGATCTACACATCCCCTACCCACTCTAAAGCCTCCTTGCTCATCTGCAATCCTACTCTCTGTCTTACCTCTCATTCTTTCAATAATAACCCTGCCATACACTTTACCTGGTATACTCAGTAAACTTATTCCCTATAATTTTTACACTCTCTTTTATCCCCTTCCTTTATATAAAGGAACTATACATGCTCTCTGCCAACCCCTAGGTACCTTCCCTCTTTCATACATTTATTAAACAAAAATACCAACCACTCCAGCACTATATCCCCCTGCTTTTAATATTTCTGTCATGATTCCGTCAATTCCAGCTGCTTTACCCTTTCATTCTACGTAATGCCTCACGCACCCCCCACACTCACATCCTGCTCTTCTTCACTCCTAAACGATGTTGTACCTCCCTGGCCAGTACATGAAATTACCGCCTCCTTTTTCATCGACATTTAAAAGTTCCTCAAAATATTCCCGCCATCTACCCAATACCTCCAGCTCCCCATCTACTAACTCCCTACTCTGTTTTTAACTGACAAATCCATTCGTTCCCTAGGCTTTCTTACCTTGTTTATCTCACTCCAAAATTTTTCTTGTTTTCAGCAAAATTTCTTGACAGAGCCTCTCCCATTTTTCATCCGCTCTTCTTTTGCACTCTCTCACCACTCTCTTCACCTTTCTTTTACTTTCCATATACTCTGCTCTTCTATTAACACTTCTGTTTTGTAAAACCTCTCATAAGCTACCTTTTTCTCTTTTATCACACCCTTTACTTCTTCATTCCACCACTCACTCCTCTTTCCTCCTGCACCCACCCTCCTATAGCCACAAACTTCTGCCCCACATTCTAATACTGCATTTTTAAAACTATCCCAACTCTCTTCAACCCCCACTACTCCTACTTGCACTAGCCCACCTTTCTGCCAATAGTTGCTTATATCTCACCCTAACTTCCTCCTCCCTTAGTTTATACACTTTTACCTCTCTCTTACTTGCTGTTGCCATTTTCTTTTTGTCCCATCTACCTTTTACTCTAACTGTAGCTACAACCAAATAATGATCTGATATATCCGTTGCCCCTCTTTAAACATGTACATCCTGAAGCCTACTCATCAACCTTTTATCCACCAATACATAATCCAACAAACTACTTTCCTTACGTGCTATATCATACCTTGTATATTTATTTATCCTCTTTTTCATAAAATATGTATTACTTATTACCAAACCTCTTTCTACACATAGCTCAATTAATGGTTCCCATTTACATTTACCCCTGGCACCCCAAATTTACCTACTACTCCATCCACAACATTTTTACCCACTTTAGCATTAAGATCCCCAACCACAATTACTCTCTCACTTGGTTCAAACTCCCCACACACTCACTCAACATTTCCCAAAATTCTCTCTCTCCTCTACACTTCTCTCTCTCCAGGTGCATAAACACTTACTATAACCACTTTTCACATCCAACCTTTATTTTACTCCACATAATCCTTGAATTTATACATTTATATTCCTTCTTTACCTGCCATAACTGATTATTCAACATTATTGCCACTCCTTCTTTAGCTCTAACTCTATTTGAAACCCCTGATCTAATCCCATTTATTTCTCCCCACTGAAACTCTCCTACCCCCTTCAGCTTTGTCTCACTTAAAGCCAGGACATCCAGCTTCTTTTCATTCATAACATCTACAATCATCTCTTTCTTATCATTCGCACAACATCCACGCACATTCAAACAAGACTACTGATGTAGTCTTGAATTCAAATGCTGGAAAAAACTGACCCAAGTGATGAGAAACCTGCTAATGAATGTTACATACACCTTATAAGATTTCTTCTTTCCTCCTTAGACATGAATAATCTGGTGTACATAATCATTTCGTTAATAAACACAGTTCATGATTTTCCCAGTTATTATCTTGCTATCCTGGATCCATTTGTGAATTCAAGAAGGTATTGTCCATCACATCTAGAATATTAGGCAGTGTAATTCCCAGAGGGGATGCTGCTGAGGGTAAAATCAACAAGTATCAAGAACCATCACAAACTCCAATTATGGGTGACACACTATGCCCTTACTTATATCCCTTAATGTGATACTGTTCACTCCATATCTTTAGAACACTGCATTGTAATGCTGATGCAATTTTTTGCAAGTACCAAGATTATAAAATTTCTGAAGAGTTTTTGGCTAAGACTGTGCCATTTATTTGACGTACCTGAATCTTTGTCACTAAAACTCAAATGTATGCAAAATGCAGTTAAAAAAGACATCTTACCTTCTGCACACACAGCCTTGTTTAGAGGTTGGCACAATAGTTCTTGCACACTGGATTCTAATTTCCTTTCTCCCTCAACAAACCAAGGTGTTTGTGGTAAGTCTCTGCTGTACTTGTTGTATCGACCTTTTTTGTAAAACAAAATATTTTTCATTTTATCATTATATTAAAATCTTTTAACCCTTAAACTGTCCACACGTAGATCTACGTTGACGCGCGTAGCGCACTGAATATTTTGAGAAAAAAATAAATTGTTCTTTTTGTTTAAAATGAAGAGCGCATTTTTTTTGGCATCCCCGAATTTTGTAATACTGCACACACTGAGTGCACAGACCCATTCTCTAATGTCTAGACAACTCAGGCTTATTGTAGCAAGGTTAAAAGCATTTAAAAAAAAAACGTAGATCTACATTCGGAGCAGTACGTGAGTCAACGTATATCTATGTGTGGACAGTTTAAGGGTTAAACCTAAATTTACAAAAAAAAAATATATCATTAAAAGCAGCTTTTCGACAAGCATTTACCAGTAACTTAAATTTTATCATTCTTTAATTACATAATCAAAGTGTATATTATTGAGTCACATTAATATATCTCTACGGTTTAATTATAAATCCTACTGACTTGTTTTCACCTCACTCTATCTTAATGTGATATTTTGTCTTAGGATCTATAGTCTTTATAAATAAAAATTAATAAAAATTAAAACAAAATTTCTATTTCTTTGTGTAGTATACAATGTGTAGTTTATATGTAATAAAATATTGTTAAGCACAAAGAAAGCCACTAACATGCATGAGCATTTCAGGCAGACTAATCCTGATGCTTACAGACTACTTAAAACTAGACAGGTTATGGAGTGGTAAATTTTTTTTTTTTTCAACAAGTCGGCCATCTCCCACCGAGGCAGGGTGACCCAAAAAGAAAGAAAATCCCCAAAAAAGAAAATACTTTCATCATCATTCAACACTTTCACCACACTCATACATAATCACTGTCTTTGCAGAGGAGCTCAGACACGACATCTGAGAATTGTCCCTCCCAGCTGTCACTATCCCAGACCCCTCCTTTAAAGTGCAGGCATTGTACTTCCCATTTCCAGGAATCAAGTCCAACTAAATCAATTAACTGGTTTCCCTGAATCCCTTCACAAAATGTTACCCTGCTCACACTCCAACAGATCGTCATGTCCCAAAAACCATTCGTCTCCATTCACTCCTATCTAACACGCTCACACATGCTTGCTGGAAGTCCAAGCCCCTTGCCCACAATACCTCCTTTACCCCTTCCCTCCAACCTTTTCTAGGACGACCCCTACCCCGCCTTCCTTTCCCTACAGATTTATACTCTCTCCAAGTCATTCTACTTTGATCCATTCTCTCTAAATGACCAAACCACCTCAACAACCCCTCTTCAGCCCTCTGACAAATACTTTTAGTAACTCCACACCTTCTCTAATTTCCACATTCGAATTTTCTGCATAATAGTATTTACACCACACATTGCCCTTAGACAGGACATCTCCACTGCCTCCAGCCTCCTCCTCGCTGCAGCATTTGCAACCCATGCTTCACACCCATATAAGAGTGTTGGTACCACTATACTTTCGTACATTCCCTTCTTTGCCTCCATGGATAAGGTTTTTTGTCTCCACAGATACCTCAATGCACCACTCACCTTTTTTCCTTCATCAATTCTATGGTTAACCTCATCCTTCATAAACCCATCCGCTGACACGTCAACTCCCAAATATCTAAAAACATTTACTTCTTCCATAATCCCTCTCTCCAATGTGATATCCAATTTTTCTTTATTTAAATTGTTTGATACCCTCATCACCTTACTCTTATCTATGTTCACTTTTAATTTTCTACCTTTACACACTCTCCCAAACTCGTCCACTAACCTTTGCAACTTTTCTTTAGAATCTCCCATAAGCACAGTATCATCAGCAAAAAGTAACTGTGTCAACTCCCATTTTGCATTTAATTCTCCATAATTTAATCCCACCCCTCTCCCCAACACCCTAGCATTTACTTCTTTTACAACCCCATCTATAAATATATTAAACAACCATGGTGACATTACACATCCCTGTCTAAGACCTACTTTTACCGGGAAGTAATCTCCCTCTCTCCTACACACCATAAACCGGAGCCTCACTATCCTCATAAAAACTCTTTACAGCCTTCAGTAACTTACTACCTATTCCATACACTTTCAACATTTGCCACATTGCTCCCCTATCCACTCTATCATATGCCTTTTCTAAATCCATAAATGCAATAAAACTTCTCTACCTTTATCTAAATACAGTGGACCCTCGGTTAACGAATACCCGAAATCGTGCAATTATGTAAGTATAATTTTGTAAGTTCTTGTGGAAGTGTATTTTTGGGGGTCTGAAATAGACTAACCTACGTGAAATTTTTCCTTAAGGAGTAAATTCGTTCGGTAATGGCACTTGAGCAGACTTCAGGAGTGAAGTTTTACGAAACTCGGGGGTCCACTGTACTGTTCACATATATGCTTCACTGTAAACACTTGATCTACACATCCCCTACCCACTCTTAAGCCTCCTTGCTCATCTGCAATTCTACTCTCTGTCTTACCTCTAATTCTTTCAATAATAACCCTGCCATACACTTTACCTGGTATACTCAGTAAACTTATTCCCTATAATTTTTACACTCTCTTTTATCCCCCTTCCCTTTATATAAAGGAACTATACATGCTCTCTGCCAATCCCTAGGTACCTTCCCCTCTTTCATACATTTATTAAACAAAAATACCAACCACTCCAGCACTATATCCCCCCTGCTTTTAACATTTCTGTCATGATTCCGTCAATTCCCGCTGCCTTACCCCCTTTCATTCTACGTAATGCCTCACGCACCTCCCCCACACTCACATCCTGCTCTTCTTCACTCCTAAACGATGTTGTACCTCCCTGGCCAGTACATGAAATTACCGCCTCCCTTTTTTCATCGACATTTAAAAGTTCCTCAAAATATTCCCGCCATCTACCCAATACCTTCAGCTCCCCATCTACTAACTCCCCTACTCTGTTTTTAACTGACAAATCCATTCGTTCTCTAGGCTTTCTTACCTTGTTTATCTCACTCCAAAATTTTTTCTTGTTTTCAGCAAAATTTCTTGACAGAGCCTCTCCCATTCTTTCATCCGCTCTCCTTTTGCACTCTCTCACCACTCTCTTCACCTTTCTTTTACTCTCCAAATACTCTGCTCTTCTATTAACACTTCTGTTTTGTAAAAACCTCTCATAAGCTACCTTTTTCTCTTTTATCACACCCTTTACTTCTTCATTCCACCACTCACTCCTCTTTCCTCCTGCACCCACCCTCCTATAGCCACAAACTTCTGCCCCACATTCTAATACTGCATTTTTAAAACTATCCCAACTCTCTTCAACCCCCCCACTACTCATACTTGCACTAGCCCACCTTCCTGCCAATATTTGCTTATATCTCACCCTAACTTCCTCCTCCCTTAGTTTATACACTTTTACCTCTCTCTTACTTGCTGTTGCCATTTTCTTTTTGTCCCATCTACCTTTTACTCTAACTGTAGCTACAACCAAATAATGATCTGATATATCCGTTGCCCCTCTTTAAACATGTACATCCTGAAGCCTACCCATCAACCTTTTATCCACCAATACATAATCCAACAAACTACTTTCCTTACGTGCTATATCATACCTTGTATATTTATTTATCCTCTTTTTCATAAAATATGTATTACTTATTACCAAACCTCTTTCTACACATAGCTCAATTAATGGTTTCCCATTTACATTTACCCTTGGCACCCCAAATTTACCTACTACTCCCTCCACAACATTTTTACCCACTTTAGCATTAAGATCCCCAACCACTTGGTTCAAAACTCCCCACACACTCACTCAACATTTCCCAAAATCTCTCTCTCTCCTCTACACTTCTCTCTTCTCCAGGTGCATAAACAACACTCACTCAACATTTCCCAAAATCTCTCTCTCTCCTCTACACTTCTCTCTTCTCCAGGTGCATAAACACTTACTATAACCCACTTTTCACATCCAACCTTTATTTTACTCCACATAATCCTTGAATTTATACATTTATATTCCTTCTTTACCTGCCATAACTGATTATTCAACATTATTGCCACTCCTTCTTTAGCTCTAACTCTATTTGAAACCCCTGATCTAATCCCATTTATTTCTCCCCACTGAAACTCTCCTACCCCCTTCAGCTTTGTCTCACTTAAAGCCAGGACATCCAGCTTCTTTTCATTCATAACATCTACAATCATCTCTTTCTTATCATTCGCACAACATCCACGCACATTCAAACATCCCACTTTGACGGTTTCTTCTTTTTCTTTTTAGTAAGCTATACAGGAAAAGGGGTTACTAGCCCATTGTTCCCGGCATTTTAGTTGACTTTTACAACACGCATGGCTTACGGAGGAATGATTCTTATTCCACTTCCCCATGGATATGAAAGGAAAAGCAATAAGAACAAGAACTATTAAGATAAAATCAAAGGAAACTCAGATGAGTGTGTATTCATAAACATGTACATGTTTGTGTAGCGTGACCTAAGTGTAAGTAGAAGTAGCAAGACGTACCTGAAATCTTTCATGTTTATGAGACAGAAAAAAGACACCAGCAATCCTACCATCATGTAAAACAGTTTCAGGTTTCTGTTTCACAGTCACCTGGCAGGATGGTAGTACCTCCCTGGGTGGTTGCTGTCTACCAACCTACTACAGTGGTACCTCGAGTTACGATGGTCCCCAAAATCGCCCTTTTATGTAAGTTTATTTTTTTAAATGCTTTTGTAGGTATATTTTTGGGGGTGTAAAAGGACTAGTCTATTTTACATTATTCCTTATGGGGATAAATTCGTTTGGTAATGGCACTTGAACAGCATTCTCGAACGAAAAAATATCGTAACTCGCGGTACCACTGTACCTATAAATTTTTATTATGTATCATTAAAAAAAAATTATAATTAATAAAATTTATAGAAGAGAGGTAGGAAAGAAATTATTATAATTAGCAATAATTTACAATAGTACAATTAAGTGTGTATTAATACTTTAAATTGATTTAGTAATCTTAAGTTAATATGGAATTCTTGAGTAGTTTCAAACTGGTTCAATGATTTCAGGCATAGTATAGTGTTGGTATAGTTTAGTTTGGGAGATGGGGTGATTTTTTTAATTATAGTCCTAAATTGATTGGCAGACAGTAGACCCTTTGCTGGTTTGGGCAATGAATTCCAGATCTTGGGGCCCTTGACGTACATTGCATTTTTGTATAAGGTGAGATGGACACAAGGGATGTCAAATAGACTTTTGTGCCTTGTCTTGTGCCTGTGTGTTCTGTTATAGCTATCAAGGAGAAGTTTGAGAGGAGTATTTATATTGAAATTTAATCTTCTATAAAATATAGTAGGCACAGTAATACGGGTGCATATTTTGTATATTCAGCAACCGCCCAGAAAGGTACTACCGTCCTGCCAAGTGAGTGTAAAACAAAAGCCTGTATTTGTTTTACATGATGGTAGGATTGCTGGTGTCTTTTTTCTGTCTCATAAACATGCAAGATTTCAGGTATGTCTTGTTACTTCTACTTACACTTAGGTCACACTACACATTCATGTACAAGCATATGTATATACACACACCCCTCTGGGTTTTCTTCTATTTTCTTACTAGTTCTTGTTCTTATTTCCTCTTATCTCCATGGGGAAGTGGAACAGAATTCTTCCTCCGTAAGCCATGTGTGTCGTAAGAGGTGACTAAAATGCCGGGTGCAAGGGGCTAGTAACCCCTTCTCCTGTATATATTACTAAATGTAAAAGGAGAAACTTTCGTTTTTTTTCTTTTGGGCCACCCTTCTTCGGTGGGAAAAGGCCGACATGTTGAAAGAAAGAAGAAGGATTGCTGGTGTCTTTTTTCTGTCTCAGAAACTAATATACACCGCTCTCGAGAATAAAGAAGTCCCGCTGGGAATCTTCAATGATTTACGTAAAGCTTTTCATACAGTTGACCATGATTTGCTGCACATTAAATTAACACACTATGGCATAATAGGGCACTCCCTCAACTACCTAAAGCCATATCTTAGTAACAGAAGCCAATATGTGTACAGAAATGGAGCAAACTCTTCCTCACAACCAATTACAGTCGGCGTCCCGCAAGGAAGTGTCCTTGGCCCACTCCTCTTCCTCATTTACATCAATGACCTACTGAATGCGTCACAACTACTCAAACCCATATTATTTGCAGGTGACACAACATATGTATTCTCTCATCCAAACCCAGTCATACTAGCCAACACTGTTAATACTGAATTGCAGAAAATATCTACCTGGATGATGACTAATAAGCTTACTCTCAATACTAATAAAACCTACTTGGATGATGACTAATAAGCTTACTCTCAATACTGATAAAACCTATTTCATTCAATTTGGAAACAGAGCCACAAATGTTCCACTTAACATAACGCTAAACGGTTCACCCATCACAAGACTCACAGAGGGAAAATTCCTAGGAATCCACCTTGACAGTAGCCTCAAATTCCAGACACATATACAACACATTTCTAAGAAAATCTCCAAAACAGTAGGCATACTATCAAAGATACGGTACTATGTTCCACAATCAGCTCTCCTTGCACTGTATCATTCACTTATCTACCCTTATCTCACCTATGGAATTTGTGCATGGGGATCAACAACATTTAATCACCTAAGACCACTAATAACCCAACAAAAGGCTGCAGTCAGAATGATAACAAATTCCCACTCCAGACAACATACTCCACCAATATTCAAAAGTCTAAAATTACTCACCGTCACGAACATCCATACTTATTATTGTGCCTACTACATTTATAGAACCCTCCACTCAAACTTCTCCTCACCAATCTTAACAGGACACACGAACACAACACTAGACACAGATCACTGTTTGATGTACCCGTGTCCATATCACACTGTACAAAAACTCTATGCACATAAAGGGCCCCAAAATTTGGAATTCATTACCAGTAAATACTAAAGTATCCCGGTCTGAAAATTAATTTAAGACTCTTCTCAAAAACCACATACTCGCCCTAAACTAAAAACTCAATATGCACACAATACTTAACTTTACCAAATAATATAATTTAATTATGTATTTACTTTGATATGAACAACCTGCAAAATACTTTCAAATTGTCCCAATGTTATATCCCCAGATTGTTAATTTGAGTAAACTTGCTGTCTGATATAATTAAAAACAGATGTACAACTCAATCAAACTACAGTGGACCCCCGGCTAACGAACAAAATTCATTCCAGAAGCCTGCTCAAGTGCCATTACCGAACGAATTTACTTCCTTAAGAAATAATGTCACGTAGGTTAGTCTATTTCAGACCCCCAAAAATACACTTCCACAAGCACTTACAATATTATACTTACATAATTGTACGATTTCCGGGGTGTTCGTTAGCCGGGGGTCCACTGTATGATCAATTTCTCTAGTAGTATTAAGTAGTCTGTAAGCCATTAAATTTAGTCTGCCCATAATGCCATGGCATGATAGTGGCTCTCTTCACACTGCAACTATTTATTGTAATTATATAATCTCAATGTAAACTTGCAAGGAAATAAAAAAAATGAATTTGAATTTGAATAAACATACAAGATTTCAGGTATGTCTTGCTACTTCTACTTACACTTAGGCCACACTACACATGCATGTACAAACATATATATACACACCCCCTCTGGGTTTTCTTCTATTTTCTTACTACAGTAGACCGTCATTTAGCACGGTAGTTACGTTCCTGAAAACGTCGTGTTAGGTAAAATCGTGTTAGATAATTAAAAGAACTTATGAGAAAAATAGGGTAACGTTCCTGGGAGTCCCCAAAAAGCCAAACAAGTTTTTTTTAGACCAACAGATCTTACAAAAATAAAAGTGAATATGTAATTGTAGTTCATTATTGTGATGTATTATGTTCTTTTTACTGCTTAAGACTACAAATGTAACAGAAATAATAGTATTTACCTTAAATTGTGGGTGTTGGTGTTTGTGGACGATTGTGAAGAGAGTGGAGAGTTATGCTGTGGCCCTACTGGGCTGAGGTGGATGGTAGAGGTTCTGGAACTGAAGTCGATGGTTGTACTGAGTGTCTAACTTTAAGTCATTCAGTAAGTCAGTCAAGTCATTCAGTAAGTCAGTCAGTAAGTCATTCAATAAGTCAGTCAGTAAGTCAGTCAAGTCAGTCAGTCAGTAAGTCAGGCAAGTCAGTCAGTAAGTCACACAAACTTATGTTTACCCCTTTTTATGTGTACAAAGTAACACTTCATTACGGCCACAGGTTATGTCTTGTCTAATATCTTTGTTTCCTTTGTTAATTCTAAGACTTAAATGCTTACACCTTTTCTTTGCCACTTTGAGCAACACTGGTATGCCTACTGGGTGTCATGATTGTTTGGCAGATACAAGATACAGTATAGTAATTTAAAGATCAAAACACAATTCACTCTCTCTTATTCTTCACAAACACAGCTAGCTTGTAGCAGTAGACTGGACGTGTATGAACTACGAATGCTGGGATGGTGGGGTGGTGGTGTTGGGTGGCTGGGGACGGCAGGTGGTCTCCCCTGCTGATCCACAACAAGGCTTGAGGAAATGGGAATTTGTTTTTCTTTCCCACAAACTGTAATTAAGTAAGTTTATTCAGGTATACACAGAAACAGTTACAAAGATTATCATACATAGCAGCATATGTGTAGAGAACCAAGGATAACCCAAAAAAGTCAGAGTGACTTATTTCCATTCTGTCTGACTTTTTTTGGTTATCCTAGGTTCTCTACACATATGCTGCTATGTATGATAATCAATGTAACTGTATCTGTGTATACCTGAATAAATTTACATCAGGTGATTTCAAGTGTAAGCCCATGGTTATTTACCGCTCTAAGAATCCTCATGCTTAGAGGGAAAGGTAATTTGTTTTTCCTTCCCGCAAACTGTAAGTAAAAACAAATTACCTTTCCCTCTAAGCATGAGGATTCTTAGAGCGGTAAATAACCATGGGCTTACACTTGAAATCACCTGATGCATTACCGCAAAGGAGCAAGGTGAAGCGATCCTTTGCTGTCTTGAAGCCTGGTGCAATTTTCTCTTGCTGACTGATATAAGTTCGTGTTGGCATTTTCTTCCAGAAAACACTTGTCTCGTCAGCATTAAACACTTGATGTGGCTCATAGCCACCCTCAGTAGGACTCCCCCACTGACTCAATGGTTTAACCCACCGCGGGCGACCGTACGCTCAAAATTTTTTCCCCTCCCGCGAACTGTGTAATATCAATTTTACGTCGTGTTAGATAAAAATGTGCCACAATTCTTCAATCGTGCAATACCCATAACGTGCAACATAAAATCATGCTAAATAACGGTCTACTGTAGTTCTTGTTTATTTCCTCTTATCTCCATGGGGAAGTGGAACAGAATTCTTCCTCCGTAAGCCATGCATGTTGTAAGAGTCAACTAAATTGCCGGGAGCAAGGGGCAAGTAACCCCTTCTCCTGTATACATTACTAAAGTTAAAAAGATAAACTTTTGTTTTTCTTTTTGGGCCACCCTGCCTCGGTGGGAAACAGCCGATTTGTTGAAAGAAGAAAGATATAAAAAATAACTTTTAAAAACATTTGAAATTTTGGAAAGTTTCCAGACATAATGGAGAGACACAGTGCTCATGGAGTTCACGGAGGGTGAGGTGGGACACAGTGACCGTATTAGAAAGTCAGGTGGGAGGTGTATAGCGAGTTTTGGTCATAATTTGAAATGTCCGTATTAGCGGAACACCATAAAGCGAAACGCCGTAAAGTGGGGCCCTACTGTATCTTTTGTCCAAAAATTTCCACATCCCACAAGCCATTTTATTTGGAATCACTGTTATTAAAGGAGAAAGAAAAATATCTACAGGAGTGTTTAAGAGTTTGAAAATTGGGTATAAAGGAAAAGCAAAATCACTGTTAAGTTAAATAAGCTGAGGCTGCTAACTTTGCACCTGTGCAATTCCATCAAATTTCATATTTTTGGTGCCATTATCTTCAGAAAAAGATTCTCTGCCATTTCAGACGAATTGTTTTTTAAAGTGGACACTGAGAGAAATATTAATTTCAGGGGTCTGGACAGTGAAAGGGTTAAGTAATATAATATGCCTTCTTACCAGCCATATATATTGGTGCATGTAGACACTGAAGGCTGGAAAATGAGATGGCTTCATTTGGTATTGAAGGAGGGACTGAACATACCTTAAGAAATTCTTGGTCACTTAGTTTCTTAATGGCTGTATCTATTGCCTGTTTGGAATACACTCCATTGGAGTATTTTCTATGTTGCTTTTGACGTGCTGCAAACATATTTTCACACAGTTGGTCCCTGTAAGGTATTGAGACAGTTGTAAAGATTTGTATTACAAACTGAATTCTTAAAATTCCTAGGAAAAAAGGATGTACTGATGTTATTATTATACTGAAGGGAAAATGGTAAACTTGTGAAGCTCACACAGTGATGGAGAAATGGACGGTATTCTGGTTTGATCCAAGGAAGGGAAGGGTAGTTATAATTTCTTAGATCAAGAGCCTTTTACCTGCATCAGGTAAGTGTATATTTAATAATCACATTTACGTACAAACTTCCAAACCAAGTTAAACTAAATAAGTGATATACTAAAATCTTGATCATACTGATTGACTTCACACATGTACAGTAATGTACTTACATTATTTTACAGTCTTGTAAGTCATGAATATATGTAGATGTGACATTCAGTACAAAGTCCTGGTATGGCCCCACAATAAATGCTTTCCCAACCACTGCTGCAACTTGTGGACCAATGACATTCTTCCAGACATCTTTGATGGTACCAACATGATCATCACGCCCCTGCCAAAGTATCATCTTAAATTTAACAAAAAAATATGCATGCATGTGTATCTGCTTTCTAGGACCTTGTTATAAGCAATAAAGTTCAATGTACTAGAAAACATCCCTATATTAAAGGGCATAAAAAGGAATTTTTACACTCAACTCAATAATAAATGTCAGGAAAGCATTTCCAATAGATCTAAAACAAATATATGAGCATCACTCTGCTATATGGGACATATACATTATAAAATTATGAAAAAAACAAAAAAAAATGTGGGTGTTCCATGGCCACATTAGGAATACATCTTCGTCTGTATAACTTCAGTAACTAGAAATAAACTATAAGAATTTCATTGTCCACTTCTTCATTTGTTTACAGTCTCCCAAGTGCATGCATACTAGCTTTTTCTTGCTGACTCACTCAGCAAGCCTCAAGCATCATTCAGCACAGCCTATCATAGAAAAGTTGACAAGGGAAAATGGAAGACATGGTGGATCATAGAACCCACCACAGTATTATCTCATTTTTCAAAACTATATCCTGTGTTCAGGTTCCACAAACCACCTGGAAATCCTGCCACCAGTACCCTCAATTTTGGTGATGGTGGCCGAGTAGCTAAAGGAGGAAATACTCAAAGTGCAGAGCACTAGATTATTATTACATTCATGGAGGAAATGTCAAACCCATAGGGGTCCTACAACATACTAGGGAATGGGAGGCAATCAGATTCACTAAAAGGAAAGAAAGGTTGAGTCGAATTCCTTGGATTAACCCTTTGAGGGTCCAGAGGCCAAATCTCAGAGTGACAGCCAGGGTCCAAGAATTTAAAAAAAAAAATATATATATTTTTCTTATGAAATGGTAAGAGAATCTTTTTCTGAAGGTAATAAAACAAAAAGTACGAAATTTGATGGAAAATTTATGAAATTACGCTCTCATGAATTTTACTGTGTCAGCGATATTTATGCATTGGCAATTTTGCCGACTTTGACTCCCATTTTAGGCCAATTACATTATTCCAGTTGACCAAATTCTTAGCTAGTTTGCTAGTATTACTTCTATTTTATCAACTGAGCACAAGAAATTGCCTAGTCAACTGTTTCAACTACCCAATAAAGTGATCAGAAATTGCTAATTTGGCCAATTTAATACAAAGTTCAAAGTAGTCCAATTTCAAAATAGGACCCAGAATAACAATGCAGGCATTCCTGGCACTAAACTAACATTTCCTCTGTTTATTAGTTATTTTTTCAGGCTTTACAAATGAATTCCATTTTTATTTTTTATTTATACAGTGGTACCTCGACTTACGATATTTTTTCATTCCAGAATGCTGTTCAAGTGTCATTACCAAACGAATTTATCTCCTTAAGAAATGTTGTAAAATAGACTAATCCTTTTAGACCCCCAAAATTACACTTACAAAAGCATTTAAAAAAATAAACTTACATACAAGGGTGAGTTTGGGGACCATCGTAAGTCGAGGTACCACTGTATAATGAATTTTTATTCGCACCAAAAAATAGAAGATTTACTGTTATGTAATATTGTAATAATTATATAAATAATATCAGCACATTCGTGAACGTATATTAGACCCACTGACTGATGTGTATTAGATGCGTGACATCATTTGTTTACTCTTGAACATCGGCAAAAATTGAACATTTCTGCTACTTTGAGCTCAGTTTCAAGCTGTTTTCAGTACTAAAATCAATCAAAATTATCTCTATTTCTGTAATATATCTTCCATTCTATTAAATGAGACTAAGAAATCATGAATACAACTGTAAAAAACATAAGAAAAAACACTGCAAAGTTGCTGCTTTAATCCAAAAATACGGTCGTATTTTTTTTCCAATTATGCACTGCGTGCTGCAGTATTTGTTTTATGTGGTGCACACTTATCACATAGATGTATTCTCTCATATCTAGGCCCAAATTTACCACTTACAGCTTATCTGAGTGAGCTGAGCTCAAGCCGTAGTTCTATGGCTTAGACCCAAGCTTCAAAGCCGTAGAACTACGAGACAGACCCTCAAAGGGTTAAGAGCTCCTCACCAGCATCAAAGCACCTCTCTTGAGGGGAAAGCACTAAACACAAGAAACGTATTAGGCATACATATGAAAGATTTACAGCTTCTATTTCTTGTAACATGAACACCTAATCTTTAAAATGACTCAAGTTCTGTTATGGATATTTTGCAAGAATGTGGTGCTACTTTCCTTTAATGGTACCCAGTGAGAAAGTTGATATGAAGTGCTATGGGTCACACACTATATGTCTATAACCATTGGCAAGGTGCCTCCCCATCTCATGAGTGGTAAAAATGGCGAGGCAGATGATAATTGATAATTAAGTTGGTTGGTGGCATTAAAATATTTTTTTAACTAATTAGCTCATTGAAGTAGGAAGTAAAAATGTAAAGTGGTCACTTGTCACTTAGGAAACAGCCAAATAAAAATGTTAAGTTAATATACAGTACTTTAGTCTCCAAGAGCAATGGTACTTCATGCAGATTATACAAACTGTATGACATCAGCCTACATATTTTCAAAATATAACCAAACTACTGAGATTCACACTTTTGTTGGGAACTGCGGACATGCTTGCAGCAGAAGTGCCCAGACCCAGTGAACTCGCAGGCCCAGGCTGACTGGAAATGACAATGCTAAAGTGAAGCCTGCTGCATCATGCCCTGCACGTGATACACTCTCACTCAGCTGAAAAAAAGCGAGCAAAAAAAAGTTAAAGGGTTAACAAAAGTGTTTGTACTTTATGGAAAAATAGTGAAAGGTTCATAATTATGAAATATTGTAAAAGAAGGTAAATAACTTCAACAATCTTACCAAGTAATTTCAGCCAAAAGCACTTAAGTAATGGACATGATCAAAATAAATAAATAAATAAATATTTATTATATTTGTTGGTAGAAGGTTAAAGAGTCGTGAATACTGGATACTGATGCTCTTTATTGGGGTTACTCTGTGTGTTCTCGCAAATTTCTAACTCCAACAATTTTAATATTGCCTACATTGATTTTCTTCTGAAACAAAAAAATTTCCTAATTTTCTCTTGAGCCTGATTTTTATTTATAAATATACTTAGTACAGGTCGGCCATCACTAATCCGGCAATCAGTTATCCGGTTCCATCAGTAATCCGGCATTAATTTCGGCTAGCATAATTTCAAATTTCATCATTATACCGACTCAAATCATTATACGGACTCAAATCGTTATACTGCCTCAAATTTCATCATTAAACTGACTCAGAAATTGTGCAGATGGTCATAAATCCACAGCAGCAAGCCAGAGGAGGAAAAGCAGTGATGAAAATGAGGAAGATGTAGCAGAAAGAGTCTATTGATATTCTAACCTAAACACACTGTAATCTGGCAAACTCACTAATCCGGCAAACTACAGGTCCCAATGATGCCGGATTAGTGATGGCCAACCTGTACCGACTGAAAATTCTTCCCTTATTAGTACAAGTACCATCCGACTTACGACCTACTCGACATACAACCACTCTTACTTATGACCGTACGTCTGGCAGCATACACAGTAGTAAAATACAGTGGACCCTCGGTTAACGAAAGGTTTAGTTAACAAAAAAATCGGTTACCGAAAGCTTTTTTCGCAATCGGATAGCGAAAAAAGCTCGGTTAGTGAAGCGTATTAGACGTGTCCGCCTGCTCCGCACCTGGCCTGCGCCTGCGCAAGATGCCAGTGTAGCATTGTTTACCATTGAGAGAACATTACCCAGTGCGCTCTTTCAAACATTCACAATACATTTGGTGTCTTTTTTGGTGGTTTAGTGATTGTCGCTGTGAAATTAGTCACCATGGGTCCAAAGAAGCTTCCTACTGGCACCCCAGTGGTAGCAGGCATGCAGGGAGTGTAGCATTCATGCAGGGTAGATCATGGATGTAGCATTCATGCAGGGAGTGTAGCATTCATGCAGGAGTGTAGCATTCTCAGTGCATTCGAGGAGTGTAGCATTCATGCAGGAGTGTAGCATTCATGCAGGAGTGTAGCATTCATGCAGGAGTGTAGCATTCATGCAGGGAGTGTAGCATTCATGCAGGGAGTGTAGCATTCATGCAGGGAGTGTAGCAGGCATGCAGGGAGTGTAGCAGGCATGCAGGGAGTGTAGCAGGATGCAGGGAGTGTAGCAGGCATGCAGGAGTGTAGCAGGCATGCAGGGAGTGTAGCAGGCATGCAGGGAGTGTAGCAGGCATGCAGGGAGTGTAGCAGGCATGCAGGGAGTGTAGCAGGCATGCAGGGAGTGTAGCAGGCATGCAGGAGTGTAGCAGGCATGCAGGGAGTGTAGCAGGCATGCAGGGAGTGTAGCAGGCATGCAGGGAGTGTAGCAGGCATGCAGGGAGTGTAGCAGGCATGCAGGGAGTGTAGCAGGCATGCAGGGAGTGTAGCAGGCATGCAGGGAGGGAAGCAGGCATGCAGGGAGTGTAGCAGGCATGCAGGGAGTGTAGCATTCATGCAGGGAGTGTAGCATGTCATGCAGGGAGTGTAGCAGGCATGCAGGGAGTGTAGCAGGCATGCAGGGAGTGTAGAAGGCATGCAGGGAGTGTAGCAGGCATGCAGGGAGTGTAGCAGGCATGCAGGGAGTGTAGCAGGCATGCAGGGAAGTGTAGCAGGCATGCAGGAAGTGTAGCAGCAATGCATGGAGTGTAGCAGGATGCATGGAGTGTAGCAGGCATGCAGGGAGTGTAGCAGGCATGCAGGAGTGTAGCAGGCATGCAGGGAGTGTAGCAGGCATGCAGGAGTGTAGCAGGCATGCAGGGAGTGTAGCAGGCATGCAGGGAGTGTAGCAGGCATGCAGGGAGTGTAGCAGGCATGCAGGGAGTGTAGCAGGCATGCAGGGAGTGTACCCAGGCATGCAGGAGTGTAGCAGGCATGCAGGGAGTGTAGCAGGCATGCATGGAGTGTAGCTCCATGCAGGGAGTGTAGCAGGTCATGCATGGAGTGTAGCATTCATGCAGGGAGTGTAGCAGGCATGCAGGAGTGTAGCATTCATGCAGGGAGTGTAGCAGGCATGCAGGAAGTGTAGCATTCATGCAGGGAGTGTAGAAGGCATGCAGGGAGTGTAGAAGGCATGCAGGGAGTGTAGCATTCATGCAAGGAGTGTAGCAGGCATGCAGGGAGTGTAGCAGGCATGCAGGGAGTGTAGCAGGCATGCAGGGAGTGTAGCATTCATGCAGGGAGTGTAGCAGGCATGCAGGGAGTGTAGCAGGCATGCAGGGAGTGTAGCAGGCATGCAGGGAGTGTAGCAGGCATGCAGGGAGTGTAGCAGGCATGCAGGGAGTGTAGCATTCACGCAGGGAGTGTAGCAGGCATGCAGGGAGTGTAGCATTCATGCAGGGAGTGTAGCATTCATGCAGGGAGTGTAGCAGGCATGCATGGAGTGTAGCAGACATGCAGGGAGTGTAGCAGACATGCAGGGAGTGTAGCAGGGATGCAGGGAGTGTAGCATTCATGCAGGGAGTGTAGCATTCATGCAGGGAGTGTAGCATTCATGCAGGGAGTGTAGCATTCATGCAGGGAGTGTAGCATTCATGCAGGGAGTGTAGCAGGCATGCAGGGAGTGTAGCAGGCATGGAGGGAGTGTAGCAGGCATGCAGGGAGTGTAGCATTCATGCAGGGAGTGTAGCAGGCATGCAGGGAGTGTAGCAGGCATGCAGGGAGTGCAGCAGGCATGCAGGGAGTGGGGATTCCCCTTCCAATCACTAACCCCTCCCCCTGTCCTCCTCCCTATCTTCCAGATGCCAGCAAGTCTCTTCAATAAAGGTAAGTAAATGTTATTTTAAATGTTTATTTCAATATTTATTTATAAATTTAATATTGTATGTAGTATTTGTGTGTATTTTCTGTATGTAAAACTATAGTTATTCTTTAAAAAATGTATTTTTTGTGAATATTTTTGGATGTCTGGAATGGATTAATTGTATTTACATTATTTCTTATGGGAAATAAAGGTTCGGATTACGAAAGATTCAGATTAAGTAATAGCTCCTGGAACGGATTAATTTTGTTAACCAAGGGTCCACTGTATTTAGTAAAAAGTAACATATGTCTGGCAGCATATACAGTAGTAAAATATTTAGTAAAAAGTAACATACGATACTATGTAGGTATACGTACAGTGGACCCCCGGTTTATGTCATTATTTCGTTCCAGAATGCTGTTCAAGTGCCGTTACCGAACGAATTTGTTCCCATAAGGAATAATGTAAATTAGATTAGTCGTTTTAGACCCCCAAAAATACACTTACAAAAGCACTTACAAAAATACACTTACATAATTGTTCGAGTTTGGAGCAGTATGTAATCCAGGGGTCCACTGTACTTTATATAGCAAAGGTTTGACATTATGCCCTACCCAGTATGTTGGCAATTTTCTAAGGTTCGCCTTGCGTCCATTATGACTTACGACCGGTTGGTCGGAACCAAGCTCGGTCATAAGTCGGATGGTACTTGTATAGTATATTTACAAATCTGTTGATTGAATCCAAATACATACAGTGGACCCCCAATTTTCGTGATTTTTTCATTCCAGAATGCTGTTCAAGTGCCGTTACCAAACGAATTTATTCCCATAAGGAATAATGTAAATTAGACTAGTCCTTTTAGACCCCCAAAAATACACTTGCAAAAGCACTTACAAAAATACACTTACATAATTGTTCGAGTTTGGAGCATCACGAACACCGGGGGTCCACTGTATATGTATACATATAACAGGTGACAGAATACCTCAAGACACACTATTCTGTGGCTTTCTAAATAATGAAATTACTGTAATGGTGGGTGCTTGTAATATAAAAAAAAACAGATGGGGGTGATTGTATGAAAATTCTGCCTTCATTGCAATGACTGGAAATTTATGAATAAATATTTTTATATGAATATGCATGATTTGGATGATTAATATGTATGTATAGCATGCCTTACCAACTTGACAGCATCAGTAGAGCAACCCCATTGTAATAATCCAATGCAGGTTATACAGACTGCACACTTTTGCTTTTTTACAATATGTTCAAGGTTGCCATTTTTAGATAAGATGACTGTTCCATCACTGTCTGTACATACTTCATTTTGATCATTGATTATTGTTTTCTTGATGTCATTATTTTCTTTGTATTCTGAGCTACTGTAATCTTGGCTGCAAACCACAACCTGCAAATAAATTGTTTAAAGATATACAGTGGTACCTCGAATTACGATATTTTTTCATTCCAGAATGCTGTTCAAGTGGCATTACCAAACGAATTTATCCCTATAAGGAATGATGTAAAATAGACTAGTCCTTTTAGAACCCCAAAATTACACTTACAAAAGCATTTAAAAAAATAAACTTACATAAAAGGGTGAGTTTGGGGACCATCGTAAGTCGAGGTACCACTGTATAAATAAAAATTAAATAAATTTTAAAGATGAGGTGAGCCACAGAATAGAGGAGGTGGGGATAAAGGTGAGTGGTGTGTTAAAGCATCTCCAAAAAGCAAGTTTATCTATGGAGGTAAAAAAAAAAAAAAAGAATGCATCATAGTATAGTGATACCAACACTTTGAGTGTAAGGCATGGGTTATGAATGATACAGCATGGAGACTAGAGGCAGGAGAGAAGTCATGTTTGAGAGTAATGTTTGATATAAATTTAGGAAGACCCCATTTATACAGCAGGTTAGGTTCCAGGCTACTACTATATAAAGCAAAAATCACTAAAAAGTGAAACAGCCTTTTTTCACTTTCAAATGCATATAAAAACCTGATAACATGTTTACATTATCATATATCAAGTGAGCAATAGGGCTAGGCCTAAAAAATGCATATACAGTACACACATTACTTATCTTAAAATATTTTCGTTCTTAGATTATAGTGAGTGGCGAATATATTTATTGTAGAAAGTCTGAATAAATGAAGAATGCGTATAACTGAAAACCGCTGTATTAGTGAAACACCGTAAAGCGAAGTGATTTAAAACGAGGCCCACCTGTATGCAGAGAATTTGGACCGTAGAAATTACAATGCAATGTGGGGTCACCAAAGATATAATGCACTGAGCCAAGAAGGAGTTACTGAGGTGATTTGGAGATGGAGAGGGATAGGTGGATGAAGAGGATGTAGAAATCTGGGAAGTTAGGTAGGAGTAAGGTTAGTCCCATAAACTGTTTGAGGGAGTAAAAGGGGCTTTGAGTTTTAGGAGCATGAGTATCCAGCAGGTTTGTATGAGCATGGTAGTTAGAAATGAGTAGAGATAAGTGGCTTTTTAATGGACGTGCTGTTGGAGTTTAAGCAAGGTAACTCATGAAGAAATTCAGTGAAAATGGTTACATGGACATGAGTCCTGGAGGTGGGAAGAACAGTAGTACCTGCACTCCGAAGGAGTGGTGGGGATGTTGCAGTTGAAAGGTAATCTGATTCACCTCAATTCAATTTTTTATTACAAAATTACTGTACAGTGGTACCTCTACTTACGAGTAGCTCCCAACTCGAACAATTATGTAAGTGTATTTTTGTAGGTGCTTTTGTAAGTGTATTTTTGGGGGTCTGAAATGGATTAATCTAATTTTCATTATTTCTTATGGGAAAAAATTCCTTCAGTATCGGCACTTGAATAACCATCTGGAACGAATTAAGCTCGAAAGTAGAGTTACCACTGTACATAAAAAAAACAATCTGAAGGCCCATAATCATGATTGATTTCTGCTGTATCATAGTGCTAACTAAGCTTTAAATAATAAGACATTACATTGTGTCTTACTTAAAGCTTAGCTGTATCATATTGCTAAGCTTTAAATAATAAGACATTACATTGTGCCTTACTTTTTGGGTTATCCTAGGTCATTTACAAATATGTTACTATGCAAAATAACCACTGAAAAATAGTGAAATTTCAAGTGCTTTTATTATGTAAGAAATCACGAAAGCACTTGGAATTTTACTATTTTTTCATTGGTTATTTTGCATATACGTATAGTGATATCACCTTTTAGTGTCATCTTATTGCATATGTTATGTATGATAATTGTAATCACCTAAATTTGCATAATTATACTTACGTGTAGCTGTACCTAAATAAACTTACTTAATCTATCTAACATATTGTCAATAATTTTACCAATAATTATAGTTAACCTAACTTTAACAAATATTAGTGAAAATATGTCAGTTCTACTGAGTATTATTATTATATTCATGGAAAGTGTTTAACTCTTAATGATTATCCAGTGGTGTACAGCAGAGGTGAAAGAGATGATAAAGATGAGGGAAGAAGTTTATTTAGGCAAAGGTACACATAAGTACAATTAACATATATAACAAATTACCCAGGATAACCCAAAAAAGTCAGACAGTGACTTATAATAATAATAGTTTATTGTGACATGATACACAGTTGTACAAGGAGTTATAGTAATGGGGTGTACATGCCAAAAGTAAAATTTATTTCATTGCAGATTGCAGATTACATAGGTATTGGTAGTTACAATGTAAAGAGAGTGCAAGGAGAGCCACTGACATGCCATGACATTAGGGGCAGCTTAATCTAGTAACTTAAAGACTATGTACTTAATATTAGAGAAATTTATTGAGTTTATTCTAGTTAAAAATTGTTTTCAAATTACAATATGATGAAATTTTACTGTTTAAATTATTATATGATGATATTAGATTGTTACAGGTGTTTAGATTCTCGAATGGTAATATAGAATTGAGATTATCTTAAGAAAAATAACATTGAGCATTTTTGACATTAACTTATAATATGAGTATTTAGTTTTGATTGAGTAGGGGGTAACATAATAGTAACATATGTATTATTAAAAATTGAGATTATCGTATAGGAAAGTAATAATGATTATGAGCATTTTTCAAAGTAGTTTATAGTATGATCATTTAGTTTTGGGTGAGTAGGTGGTTTTTGAGTTGAGTCTTAAATTGATTTTCAGACAAGATTATCTTAATATTTACTGGTAATGAATTCCAGATTCTGGGGCCCTTTATGTGCATAGAATTTTTACATAGGTTGATATGAACATGGGGTATATGAAAAAGTGATCTGTGTCTTGTGTTGTGGTCATGGGTCCTATTAAAGTTGGTGAGGAGAATTTTGAGCAGAGGGTTTATATTAGAGTGTAAAGTTTTATATATGTAGTAGGCACAAGAGTAAGTATGAATGTTCTTTATGGTGAGTAGTTTTAGACTTTTGAATATTGGTGGAGTATGCTGTCTAGAGTGGGAATTTGTTATCATTTTGACTGAAGCCCCTTGTATGCAGAGCATTATGGGCAAACTTAAAATTAACTTACAATTAATTATGCTATAATAGACTAAATGATAAAAATTATAGTAAACAATTTACAATATAATAATAGACTAAATTGTAAAAAGTGTAGTAAACAATTTACAATATAAGTATAATTGAGTATTGAAGCAATGAAATTTGAACATTACAATTTTGAAGTACAGTTAACCCCCAGAAATCGAACGCCTCCCAACTCGACCTATTATGTAAGTTTATTATTGTAAGTGCTTTTGTAAGTGTATTTTTGGGGGTCTGAAATGGACTAATCTAATTTACATTATTCCTTATGGGAATAAATTCATTTGGTAACAGCACTTGAACAGCATTCTGGAACAAAGAATGTTTGATTTTCGGGGATCCACTGTATAATAGTTTTACAGTTTTGAAGCATTACAGTTTTATAATAGTACAACATAATCAATTTATTATTTGTAGTAATACAATTTATTAAATCAGATCAAACAAATTAAATAAATTATTTGTATTGCAATAACAGTTTATATGGTCATTAGATGAGTTACAAGAGAATGGATTATTCTATTTGGTAATGCTATAGAAACAAAGTTTGATAAGGTTGCATTAATTATAATTGGTTTATACATTTATGAGATATTAGATTAACTTTGAGGCTAAGGGAGTAACACAGTGAATAATGGTATTTTAAAGTAGTGGAAAGTGATTTGTTAACTTTGTAGCTAAGCTTGAGATACAGCGACTGACTGAGGAAAACAAGAGGATTCGTAGTAATCCTCCTGTTGAGATTCCTCAAGTCAAGAAAGGAACCTGGACAGTGGCTGGAATGCATGGGACAAAGTTAAGGATCAAGAGGACGGATGGAGAGGTAGATTCAACGAAAATCCAGGAAACTGTTGTGGAAACATCGAACCGATTCTCCGTGCTACCCGATGAATGTGAGTCGTCACGACAAAATGGGAGCGTCACGACAAAAGACACCAAGGAAGGTAAAAACATTGTTGTTGTTGGGGACAGCCAGGTTAGGTACATGGATAGGGCCTTCTGTTTGAAGGATAGGAGTAGGAGACAGAGGGTTTGCTTTCCTGGGGCTGGGATGGAGGATATTGTTAGCCATCTGGACGACATCATGAGAGGTAATGGGAGCAATCCTATTATCTGTCTCAGTAATAATTTTTTTGAACTAGGCATAAGAATTAACAACTGGGCGTCTACACTGCAAACTGAATTGTTTGCAATCCTAATGGCACTAAAGCTAACTTATGACACTGAGCTTGACTCTATCATCATTACTGATTCTATGTCATCATTGAAGGCTCTTGACTCATATAATGACTCTAACAGCATGCTCATTGGAGAAGCCAGGTATAGATACTCAAAAATACGGGACAAAGGAATTAATGTACATTTGCTATGGATTCTGTCACACATTGGATTACTCCTTCATGATAAAGTTGATATGTTAGCCAAGAAGAGCACCCATAAGGAGAGTGTAGAAAATAACTTTGGTATATCTGTGTCTAGCATTAGGAATAATATTAGGAGAGAAATAAATAATGAAAATGATAGCTATAGGAATGCAGTTAGAAGCCTGAGTAGATCTATAACCCACTATGATAACATGAACGTAGATAAGTATGTTTATGGAGCAACTTGCAATGTGAACAGACTGACTGATGTTGTAGTGGCCAGGCTTCGGCTTGGCTACAAGTACTTCTGGCAGTTTGGGAGATACACAGATAATGATCAAACTAAATGCAAATTATGTGATCAGGCATATGGTCACTGTCTTGAACACTATGTGCTGAATTGTCCACTTATTGAGGAATATAGAGATAGACAGTATAATAACCTATGTGACATGTCAAGATATCTTATTAGTGAAGGTAGGATACCACTTATACTAAGCAAATTTCCTAAATTTGCTTGTAACAGATAAGTGAACTGTAGATATAAATCCAAATTAATTTCCATGAACGTGCCTATCTGTGCTCACGATAATGCGAGCACAGATGGGCATGTTTGTGGAGCAACTTGCAATGTGAACAGACTGACTGATGTTGTAGTGGCCAGGCTTAGGCTTGGCTACTGGTACTTCTGAAAGTTTGGGAGACACAGATGATGATCAAACTAAATGCAAATTATGTGATCAGGCATATGGTCACTGTCTTGAACACTATGTGCTTAATTGTGCACTTATTGAGGAATATAGAGATAGACAGTATAATAACCTATGTGACATGTCAAGATATCTTATTCATGAAATAAGATACCAATTGTAATAAGCAAATTTCCTAAATTTGCTTGTAACAGATAATTGAAATGTAGATATAAACCCAAATGTACAATTGTTAACCCCTTTGGGGCCTAGTGCCTAGGCCTTTTGTGTATCCATATGCTCTTGCGCTACCGTCCACAGGATGGATATGGGGTGCACAATAAATTAGCCACTTTGGTGGCAAAATCTAAATCTACAGGCTGCCCAAAGAACATTTATCCCATATAAAGAAATTAGATCAAATAGAAATGACCCAAAATGGATGAATAATAGGCTCAAATATCTTTTAGGGCAGAAGAAAGGAATTTATAGGCACATAAAAAGAGGTGAGGGGTCATCTTATAAATCAGTATACTGACATTAAGAGGGACGTTAAAAAGGGGATAAGAAAAGCTAAACGGGACTATGAAATTAAAGTTGCTAGGGATTCAAAAACTAACCCAAAAAGTTTTTTCCTGGTTTATAGAACAAAAGTTAGGGATAAGATAGGTCCCCTTAAAAATAACTCTGGGCATCTTACTGACAAGGAGAATGATATGTGCTCTATTTTTATAGGTAGTAGGTTGGTAGACAGCAACCGCCCAGGGAGGTACTACCGTCCAGCCAAGTGAGTGTAAAACGAAAGCCTGTATTTGTTTTACATGATGGAGAATTTACAAAATTTCCAGAGAATTTAGAAAATTTCCAGAGAATTTAGAAAATTTCCAGAGAATTTAGAAAATTTCCAGAGAATTTAGAAAATTCCAGAGAATTTTGAAAATTTACAGAGAATTTTGAAAATTTCCAGAGAATTTAGAAAATTTCCAGAGAATTTAGAAAATTTCCAGAGAATTTAGAAAATTTCTAGAGAATTTTGAAAATTTTCAGAGAATTTTGAAAATTTCCAGAGAATTTTGAAAATTTCCTAGGATTGTTGGTCTCTTTTTTCTGTCTCATAAACATGCAAGATTTCAGGTATGTCTTGTTACTTCTACTTACACTTAGGTCACACTACACATTCATGTACAAGCATATGTATATACACACACCCCTCTGGGTTTTCTTCTATTTTCTTACTAGTTCTTGTTCTTATTTCCTCTTATCTCCATGGGGAAGTGGAACAGAATTCTTCCTCCCATGCTGGGAGCAAGGGGCTAGTAACCCCTTCTCCTGTATATATTACTAAATGTAAAATGGGAAACTTTCGTTTTTCATTTTGGGCCACCCCACTTCGGTGGGAAACGGCCAACGTGTTGAAAGAAAGAAATTCCTTTCTTCTTCCCTAAAAGATACTTGAGCCTATTATTCATCCATTTTGGGTCATTTCTACTTTATCTAATTTCTTTATATGGGATAAATGTTCTTTGGGCAGCCTGTATAGTGTTAAGAAAACTGTCATATTGATACCTCTCTTCGTCACCCCAGCCACAGTTGATAAGTGTTCTCTAAGTCCATTATAATCTGCTAAGCAAAAATCTGGGACGGTTACTGAATTATCCCTACTATCATACATCCATTCAATGCTAAAGGTAATTGACTTGTGGTCGCTTGAGCCGAGTTCCTCTGTAATTTCTAAATTATTAAGAAGGGTTTTCTTGCTTGCCAGAACCAAGTCAAGTAGGTTATTTCCCCTTGTAGGTTCTGTCACAAACTGCTTCAAAAAGCAATCCTGAACTACTTCTAAAAAGTCGTTAGATTCTAAATTCCCTGTCAAGAAATTCCAATTAATCTGACTAAAGTTAAAGTCCCCTAGAATTACTACGTTATCGTGCCTTGTGGCCTTAACAATTTCCTCCCAAAGTAGTCTCCCTTGTTCCCTATCTAAGTTTGGAGAACGGTAAATCACGCCTAAAATCAATTTTTCACACCCCTCTGAAAATTCTATCCAGACAGACTCTGTATGTGTTATTTCAGACTCTATACCCGTTTTTATGCAACAATTTAAATGATCACGGACATAGAGTGCCACCCCACCCCCCTTCGCAATACTTCTGTCTACTTGGAACAATTTAAAACCCTGAATGTGACATTCAGCAGGCATGTCCCGATTTTTCATATTAAACCATGTCTCAGTTATTGCAAAAACATCAATATTACCCGTACTTGCAACTAATCTCAACTCGTCCATCTTATTCCTAGCACTACGACTATTGGTGTAATATACATTTAAAGACCCTCCTTTCTCTTTACCCTTCCTGCTCATTTCTGTTTTTCCACTATACCTATTACTGTCCTTGTCACCTAGTGCCACTGGCTTTCCAATACCCACCTTATTCTGCCTATTACTAGTTCCCCTAGAATTTATAACATTACTACACTGGGACTTCACTGTTTTCTTCCCATAACCCATACCACTAACTTTTTCTAGTTTAAAGCCCTAACAGCTCCCTCCACTGCAGTTGCCAGTGCCCCCACCCCAGACCTAGATAAGTGAACCCCATCCCTATCATACATGTCATTTCTGCCATAGAAGAGGTCCCAGTTGTCAATGAATGTTACTGCATTTTCCTTACAGTATTTGTCCAGCCAGCAATTGACACCAATTGCCCTGGACAACCATTCATTTCCAACTCCTCTCCTTGGCAAAATACCACATACCTGGAGTCTACCTGGAGAGAATTCCAGGGGTCAACGCCCCCGCGGCCCGGTCTGTGACCAGGCCTCTTGTTGGACCAGAGCCTGATCAACCAGGCTGTTACTGCTGGCCGCACGCAGTCCAAAGTACGAACCACAGCCCGGCTGATCAGGTACCGACTTGAGGTGCCTGTCCAGTGCCTGCTTGAAGACAGCCAGGGGCTTGTTGGTAATCCCCCTGATGTATGCTGGGAGGCAGTTGAACAATCTTGGGCCCCTCACACTTATTGTGTTGTCCCTCAACGTGCTAGTGGCACCCCTGCTCTTCATTGGGGGAATGTTACATCGCCTGCCGAGTCTTTTGCTTTCGTACGGAGTGATTTTTGTGTGCAAGTTTGGTACTAAGCCCTCGAGAATTTTCCATGTGTATATAATAATGTATCTCTCCCGCCTGCGTTCTAGAGAGTACAGGTTTAGGAACTTCAAGCGTTCCCAGTAGTTGAGGTGGTTTATCGCACTTATGCGTGCGGTGAAGGTTCTCTGCACATTTTCAAGGTCAGCAATTTCACCCGCCTTGAAAGGTGCAGTTAGTGTGCAGCAATATTCCAGCCTAGATAGAACAAGCGATCTGTAAAGTGTCAACATGGGCTTGGCATCCCTGGTTTTGAAGGTTCTCATTATCCATCCTGTCATTTTTCGAGCAGATGCAATTGCTACATTGTTATGGTCCTTGAAGGTGAGATCCTCTGACATGATCACTCCCAGGTCTTTGACATTAGTTTTTCGCTCTATTGTGTGGTTGGAATTAGTTTTGTACTCCGATGAGATTTTAATTTCTTCACGTTTTCCGTATCTGAGTAATTGAAATTTCTCATCATTGAACTTCATATTGTTTTCTGCAGCCCATTTAAAGATTTGGTTTATGTCTGCTTGGAGTCTTGCAGTGTCTTCAACGGTGGACACTGTCATACAGATTCGGGTGTCATCTGCAAAGGAAGACACAGCACTGTGGCTTATATCCCTGTCAATGTCTGATATGAGGATGAGGAATAGGATGGGAGCAAGTACTGTGCCTTGTGGAACAGAGCTTTTCACAGTAGCTGCCTCAGACTTTACTCTGTTGACTACTACTCTTTGTGTTCTACGTGTTAGGAAATTATAAATCCATCTACCAACTTTTCCTGTTACATATTCCTTTATCACGCATTTTGTGTGCTATTACACCATGGTCACACTTGTCAAAGGCTTTTGCAAAATCTGTGTATATAACATCTGCATTCTGTTTATCTTCTAGAGCATCCAGGACCTTGTCGTAGTGGTCCAGTAGTTGGGACAGACAGGAGCGGCCTGCTCTAAACCCATGCTGTCCTGGGTTGTGCAATTGATGGGTATCAAGATGGGTGGCGATCTTGCTTCTTAGAACCCTTTCAAAGATTTTTATGATATGGGACGTTAGCGCAATTGGTCTGTAGTTCTTTGCTATTGCTTTACTGCCCCCTTTGTGGAGCGGGGCTATGTCTGTTGTTTTTAGTAGCTGCGGGACGATCCCAGTGTCCATGCTCCCTCTCCATAGGATGTTAAAAGCATGTGATAGGGGCTTCTTGCAGTTCTTGATGAACACGGAGTTCCATGAGTCTGGGCCTGGAGCGGAGTGCATGGGCATGTCATTTATTGCCTTTTCAAAGGGTTCCCACCCTTCTTCCTAATTCTGTCTATTGCTGACCTCAAGATAATCTCAATTTGATATGTTCATCCTCCTTAACACTTGTTGCAATTTCATATCATATTGTCATTTAAAATCTTATAGTATCATCATTTTCTTAATTTGAAATAAAATATATAACTAGAAGAAACTCAATAAATTTTTCTAGTATTGTTATTATACTAGTATAGCATCAACATACTGTAACTTGAAATAAAATATACAACTAGATTAAACTCAACCAATTTCTCTTGTATTGTCTTTTAATAGTATGTATAATCATATTATAATTTAAAATAATACATAACTAGAATAAACTCAATCAATTTCTTTAGCATTAAGTACTTAGTGAATAAGTCTTTAGAATAAACTGCCCCTAATGCCATGGCATGCCAGTGGCTCTCCTTGCATTACAGTTTTATAATTGTAACTACCAATAACAGTGTACACTTGTAACATGCATCGAAATAAAAATATTATTATTATTATTATTATTATTATTATTAATCAGCTCCTCACTCCTACGTCTGCCAACATCGTTGCCTCCAGCACTGAGACAGATAATAGGATTGCTCCCATTACCTCTCATGATGTCGTCCACGGCTAACAGATTGCGAAAAGGACTTGGGGGTTATGGTAAGTAGCAACCTTAAACCAAGACAGCAATGCCTAAACATACGTAATAAGGCAAACAGATTACTGGGATTTATATGAAGAAGTGTAAGCAACAGAAGTCCAGAGGTTATATTACAGCTTTATATGTACATCGTTAGTAAGGCCTCACCTAGATTACGCAGCTCAGTTCTGGTCTCCATATTACAGAATGGATATTAATTCGTTAGAAAACATTCAGCGTAGAATGACTAAATTAATACATAGCATTAAAAATCTTCCGTATGAAGAAAGATTGAAGACCCTAAAAGTACATTCACTTGTAAGACGAAGAATGAGGGGAGACATGATCGAGGTATACAAGTGGAAAATGGGTATTAACAAAGGGGATATAAATAAGGTCTTGAGGATATCTCACCAAGAGAGAATCCGAAATAATGGATTCAAATTAGATAAGGATATAGGAAAGTATTGGTTTGGAAATAGGGTAGTTGATGAGTGGAACAGTCTGCCTAGTAGGGTTACTGAAGCTAGGACCTTGGGTAGTTTCAAATGTAGGTTGGATAAATTCATGAGTGAGAGGGGTTGGATTTGAGTGGGAATTGCATATGAGTAAATAGAATTATCAAAACTTATTTCTTGGGTAGCATTGAAGATTGGGTTGAACAAATATTCTGTTAGTGGGTTGGAATGTGAAGGACCTGCCTAGTATGGGCCAACAGGCCTGCTGCAGTGTTCCTCCTTTCTTATGTTCTTATGTTCTTATAATTTCAATGTTTACTATTGATATAACCAACCTACAAATACTTTCACCTTGTCATAATGTAATATCCTCAGATTGTAATTTGAGTAAACTTATTATCTGCTATAAATATAAACTAATGTTTAACTATAACAAACTAAATCAATTTCTCTAGTATTAAGTAGTCTATAAGCCATTAGATTTAGTCTGCCCATAATGCCATGGCATGATAGTGGCTCTCTTTGCACTGCAATTCATAATTGAAATTACAAAATCTCGATGTAAACTTGCAATGAAATAAAATATTATTATTAATATTTTTTTTTATTAACACATCGGCCGATTCCCACCAAGGCAGGGTGGCCCGAAAAAGAAAAACTTTCATCATCATTCACTCCATCACTGTCTTGCCAGAAGAGTGCTTTATACAGTGGTACCCCGACTTACGATATTTTTTCATTCCAGAATGCTGTTCAAGTGCCATTACCAAACGAATTTATCTCCATAAGAAATGATGTAAAATAGACTAGTCCTTTTAGACCCCCAAAATTACACTTACAAAAGCATTTAAAATAATAAACTTACATAAAAGGGTGAGTTTGGGGACCATCGTAAGTCGGGGTACCACTGTACTACAGTTATAAAACCCCTCCTTCAGAGTGCAGACACCGTACTTCCCATCTCCAGGCCTCAAGTCCGGCCTGCCGGTTTCCCTGAATCCCTTCATAAATGTTACTTTGCTCACACTCCAACAGCACGTCAAGTACAGTGGTACCTCGACTTACGATGGTCCCCAAACTCACCCTTTTATGTAAGTTTATTTTTTTAAATGCTTTTGTAAGTGTAATTTTGGGGGTCTAAAAGGACTAGTCTATTTTACAACATTTCTTAAGGAGATAAATTCGTTTGGTAATGGCACTTGAACAGCATTCTGGAATGAAAAAATATCGTAAGTCGAGGTACCACTGTATTAAAAACCATTTGTCTCCATTCACTCCTATCAAATACGCTCACACATGCTTGCTGGAAGTCCAAGCCCCTCGCACACAAAACCTCCTTTACCCCTCCCTCCAACCTTTCCTAGGCCGACCCCTACCCCGCCTTCCCTCCACTACAGATTTATACACTCTCGAAGTCATTCTGTCTCATTCCATTCTCTCTACATGTCCGAAGCACCTCAAAAACCCCTCCTCAGCTCTCTGGATAATAGTTTTGGTAATCACGCACCTCATCCTAATTTCCAAACTCCGAATTCTCTGCATTATATTCACACCACACATTGACCTCAGACATGACATCTCCACTGCCTCCAGCCTTCTCCTAGTTGCAACATTCATCACCCATGCTTCACACCCATATAAGAGTGTTGGTATAACTATACTCTCATACATTCCCTTCTTTACTTCCATGGACAAAGTTCTTTGTCTCCACAGACTCCAAAGTGCTCCACTCACCCTTTTCCCCTCATCAATTCTATGATTCACCTCATCCTTCATAGACCCATCTGCTGACATGTCCACTCCCAAATATCTGAATACATTCACCTCCTACATACTCTCTCCCTCCACTCTGATATCTAATCTTTCATCACCTAATCTTTTTGTTATCCTCATCACCTTACTCTTTCCTATATTCACTTTCAATTTTCTTCTTTTACACACCCTACCAAATTCATCCACCAACCTCTGCAACTTCTCTTCAGAATCTCCCAAAAGCACAGTGTCATCAGAAAAAAGCAACTGTGACAACTCCCACTTTGTATTTGATTCTTTATCTTTTAACCCCACACCTCTTGCCAAGACCCGCATTCACTTCTCTTACAACCATATCTATAAATATATTGAACAACCACAGTGACATCACACATCCTTGTCTAAGGCCCACTTTTACTGGGAAATAGTCCCCTCCCTTCTACACACTCTAACCTGAGCCTCACTATCCTCATAAAAAATCTTCACTGCTTTCAGTAACCTACCTCCTATTCCATACACCTGCAACATCTGCCACATTGCCCCCCTATCCACCCTATCATATGCCTTTTCCAAATCCATAAATGCCACAAAAACCTCTTTACCCTTATCCAAATACTGTTCACCTATATGTTTCACTGTAAACACTTGGTCTACACACCCCTACCTTTCCTAAAGCCCTCTTGTTCATCTGCTATCCTGCTCTCTGTCTTACTCATAATTCTTTCAATAATAACTCTACCATACACTTTACCAGGTACACTCAACAGACTTATTCCCCTATAATTTTTGCACTCTCTTTTGTCCCCTTTGCGTTTATACAAAGGAACAATACATGCTCTCTGCCAATCTCTAGGTACCTTACCCTCTTCCATACATTTATTAAATAATAGCACCAACCACTCCAAAACTATATCCCCACCTGCTTTTAACATTTCTATCTTTATTCCATCAATCCCAGCTGCCTTACCCCCTTTCATTCTACCCACTGCCTCACGAACTTCCCCCACACTCACAACTGGCTCTTCCACACTCCTACAAGATGTTATTCCTCCTTGCCCTATACACGAAATCACAGCTTCCCTGTCTTCATCAACATTTAACAACTCCTCAAAATATTCCCTCCATCTTCCCGATACCCCTAACTCTCCATTTAATAACTCTCCTCTCCTATTTTTAACTGTCAAATCCATTTGTTTCCTAGGCTTCCTCAACTTATTAATCTCACTCCAAAACTTTTTCTTATTTTCAACAAAATTTGTTGATAACATCTCACCCACTTTCTCATTTGCTCTCTTTTTACATTGCTTCACCACTCTCTTAACCTGTCTTTTTCTCTCCATATACTCTTCCCTCCTTGCATCACTTCTACTTTGTAAAAACCTCTCATATGCTAACTTTTTCTCCCTTACTACTCTCTTTACATCATCATTCCACCAATCGCTCTTTTTTCCTCCCGCACCCACTTTCCTGTAACCACAAACTTCTGCTGAACACTCTAACACGACATTTTTAAATCTACCCCATATATCTTCGACCCCATTGCCTACACTCTTACTAGCCCATCTATCCTCCAATAGTTGTTTATATCTTACCCTAACTGCCTCCTCTTTTAGTTTATAAACCTTCACCTCTCTCTTACTTACTGCTTCTATTTTCCTTGTATCCCATCTACCTTTTACTCCCACTGTAGCTATAACTAAAAAGTGATCTGATATATCTGTGGCCCCTCTATAAACATGTACATCCTGAAGTCTACTCAACAGTCTTTTATCTACCAATACGTAGTCCAACAAACTACTGTCATTATTATTATTAAGGTTGGTAAGGAGAAGTTTGAGTGGTGGGTTTATATTTGAGTTTAATGTTCTATGTATGTAATAGGCACAGTAAAAAATATGGATGTCTTGTACAGTGAGTAAGTTTACACTTTTGAAAATTGGTGGAGTGTGTTGTCTGGAGTGGGAATTTATCATCATTCTGACTGCAGCCTTTTGCTGTGTTATTAATGGTCTGAGATGATTTATTGTTGTTGAACCCATGTGCAGATTCCATAGGTGAGATAGGGGTAAATGAGTGAGTGATAACAGGGCAAGAAGAGCTGGTTGTGAAACATTTGTACCTTACAGGACACATGACCATAACACTAGACACAGATCACTCCTCGATGTTCCCGTGTCCACCTAACACTATGTAAAACTCAATGCACATAAAAGGCACGAAAATTTGGAATTCATTACCTGTCATTGCCAAAGAAACCCTACCTGTACCCCAATTCAAAACGATGCTAAAAACCACCTTCTCACACAAAGATAATTGCTCCATATCAACCATTCCCAGCAAAGTAGAATAATCACTTAACGTAAAACCTGACTTTCAAGTCAATGTAATGTATGAATGAACGATTGAATGAATGAATGTAAAACCTGTTATGAATAATACTTACTTAGCTAATTATTCCCAACACTGATATTATAATGACCACGTAAACTAACTGCAATGCAATTGTTTTAAATTGTTTTAAATTGTTATCTCACTCAATTAGTTGCATTGCTGCAATAAATTGCTACAATTAATTGATATGTTCAACTTTTATTCAAACTTTAAAACTTAGATAAACAACTTTACTTATTTTATAAATTATCAACCATAACTTTTATTATTTTATTATTACTATTGCTTTAATTTGTTTAATCTGATTTAATTAATTTTATAATGAAGACAAAAGTACAAAACTATGTTCAAATTTCATAGCTTAAATACTCACCTTTACTCATTGTATACTATCTACAATAATTCTTACAATCTAGTTTTAAGTTAATTTTAAGTCTGCCCAAAATGCCCTGCATACTAGGGGCTTTTGGCATGTACACCTCATGTAATCTAAATAACCAAATGTAATTCTTTGTATCATGTCCAAATAAAAATTATTATTATTATTATTATTATTATTATTATCTTGGATAGTATTCCTATGGTCTTGGAGACTTTCTTGGAAATTTGTTGTATGTGTCTGAAATTTGAGGCCACTGTCAAGGTGGATTCCTAAGAATTTGCCCTCTGTGAGTTTTGTGACAAGTGATCTGTTTATCATTATGTTAAGTGCAACATTTGTAGCTCTGTTCCCAAACTAAATATGTTTTATCAATACTGAGAGTAAGCTTGTTAGTCATCATCCAGGTAGATATTTTCTGTAATTCAGCATTTACAGTGTTGGCTAGTATGATTGGGCTTGGGTGAGAGAAGACATATGTAGTGTCATCTGCAAATAGTATGGGTTTGAGCAATTGAGATGCATTTGGTAGGTCGTTTATGTAAATGAGAAAGAAAAGTAGGCCAAGAACACTTCCCTATGGGACACCAACTGTAACTGTTTGTGTGAAAGAGTTAGCTTCATTTGTGTTGCTAAGGTATGAGTTTAGGTAGTTGAGGGAGTGCCTCCTTATACCATAGTGGTAGGTACTATGGGGTAGGTAGAGGTGATGAGGGACACTGGCTGCAAGGATGGCAAAGGAAGGAAGGTCACAGATGATGTAGCAAACTCGTGACAAGTAAAGTATCAATGAGTGTTTGTTAATGTGGGATTATCAGAGAGAAGGGTGGATAAAGTAAGCATGGCAGGACATCAAAATGGGGCATCTGAAATGAATTTGGTATGCTGTCCGATGACTGCGACAATGATTGAAATGTGACAGCCAGTTAAGTCACAAACTCTGCAGTGAAGTTTTATTCATGAAAGATACAAATGAAAACCACTTAATTTTCTTTTTTTTTTTATCATGAACACATCCAAAACAATATAGTCTTACTCTCGTTATCTGTAATTCCCCCTAGTTTACACTTACACTCACCCAAATGACTGTAAACATAAAATTCCTAATATAGCTATTGCCTATTAAATCTTAAGTTAGTACTGAGTTTGCTTAAGATACTCTTCCAATATATGAGCTTTAATAGAAATAGTGAATCATGCCAAGACAAATCCAATCCCATTACTAAATTTACCATTTGTAATACTATTGTTATATGTTTTGTACTACCTCACTATAATAAATCTAATTATTTATTTATCTAATTATTTATTTATCTAATTATGTATCTAATAATGCATGTTAAAATGTACTGCTCCATAACCTGTATCAATATAGAGTAAGAATTAGTATTAGTCTGCCCGAAGTGCCTAGGCATGCTAGGAACTTCGTGGTGAAATTCCTAAAATAAAATTAAAGCCGCACCTTTATCATTAACACCTTTAGGTATTAATAATAAGGGTGATACTCACCCCTTCCTCCTCTGTATTAAGCTGCTCAACAACTTTTTGAATAGCTTCATTGACTAATGACAACTGAGCATATAAAATGTGTGATCGATCACCAAGGTAGACCAGAATACACCGTCGACAGCACCCTACGTCCTCCAGAAACTTAAGTGCACTGATTCCTAGCATTTTGGGGATGACTTTCTTCTCTGTTCTTGTTTAAAGTGCTTCAGAGACGAGGATATTAGCACAACCAAAACATTTTTTTTTTTTTTTTTGGTGTGTGGGGTTTATCAGGGCCACTGACAGCTTACGCAGTATCGAGCCCATGATGTACCTCTGTAATCTTTTGACTACCGCCCACAGGATGGGTATGGGTAAGTAAGTTTATTCAGGTATACACAAATACAGTTACATAGATTATCATACATAGCAGCATGTGTAGAAATCCTAGGATAACCCAAAAAAGTTAGACAGAGTGACTTATTTCGATTGGGGTCCATTTAATACCTTAATATTATAGATTTTTTTAGATTTTGCCACCGAAGTGGCTAGTTTATTGTGCACCCCATATCCATCCTGTGGACGGTAGCGCAAGAGCATATGGATACACAAAAGGCCTAGGCACTAGGCCCCAAAGGGGTTAACAATTGTACATTTGGGTTTATATCTACATTTCAATTATCTATTACAAGCAGGTATCTTATTTCCTGAATAAGATATCTTGACATGTCACATAGGTTATTATATTGTCTATCTCTATATTCCTCAATAAGTGCACAATTAAGCACATAGTGTTCAAGACAGTGACCATATGTCTGATCACATAATTTGCATTTAGTTTGATCATCATCTGTGTCTCCCAAACTGTCAGAAGTACCTGTAGCCAAGCCTAAGCCTGGCCACTACAACATCAGTCAGTCTGTTCACATTGCAAGTTGCTCACAAACATGCCCACCTGTGCTCGCATTATCATGAGCACAGATAGGCATGTTCATGGAAATTAATTTGGATTTATATCTACAGTTCACTTATCTGTTACAAGCAAATTTAGGAAATTTGCTTAGAATAAGTGGTATCCTACCTTCACTAATAAGATATCTTGACATGTCACATAGGTTATTATACTGTCTATCTCTATATTCCTCAATAAGTGGACAATTCAGCACATAGTGTTCAAGACAGTGACCATATGCCTGATCACATAATTTGCATTTAGTTTGATCATCATCTGTGTATCTCCCAAACTGCCAAAAGTACTTGTAGCCAAGCCTAAGCCTGGCCACTACAACATCAGTCAGTCTGTTCACATTGCAAGTTGCTCCATAAACATACTTATCTACATTCATGTTATCATAGTGGGTTATAGATCTACTCAGGCTTCTAACTGCATTCCTATAGCTATCATTTTCATTATTTATTTCTCTCTAATATTATTCCTAATGCTAGACACAGATATACCAAAGTTATATTCTACATTCTCCTTATGGGTGCTCTTCTTGGCTAACATATCAACTTTATCATGAAGGAGTAATCCAATGTGTGACGGAACCATAGCAAATGTACTTTAATCCCTTTGTCCCGATTTTGAGTATCTATACCTGGCTTCTCCAATGAGCATGCTGTTAGAGTCATTATATGAGTCAAGAGCCTTCAATGATGACATAGAATCAGTAATGATGATAGAGTCAAGCTCAGTGTCATAAGTTAGCTTTAGTGCCATAAGGATTGCAAACAATTCAGTTTGTAGTGTAGACGCCAGTTGTTAATTCTTATGCCTAGTTCAAAAAAATTATTATTGTTCTTAACTAGGAGGTGGCAACCAGAGCAGATGCAGCCCTGCCAGAAGACTCCTGTTTAGATCCATCAGTGTATATAACTTGAGATAACTTATTACTACCAGCTAGGCGAGAAATTTCTTCTTGAGCAGTTGCTTTAACAAGTGATTTAAGGAAGGATTACTAGCAATGAGCT
>WNWK01012016.1:0-61675 GCA_009830355.1 Cherax destructor
CCCCACACTCACAACTGGTTCTTCCTCACTCCTATAAGATGTTATTCCTCCTTGCCCTATACACGAAATCACAGCTTCCCTATCTTCATCAACATTTAACAATTCCTTAAAATATTCCCTCCATCTTCCGATACCTCTAACTCTCCATTTAATAACTCTCCTCTCCTATTTTAAACTAACATATCCATTCATTCCCTGGACTTTCTCAACTTATTATTCTCACTCTAAAACTTTTTCTTATTTTCAACAAAATTTGTTGCTAACATCTCACCCACTCTCATTTTCTCTCTTTTTACATTGCTTTACCACTCTCTTAACCTCTCTTTTTCTCTCCATATACTCCTCCCTCCTTGCATCACTTCTACTTTGTAAAAACCTCTCATATGCTAACTTTTTCTCTCTTACTACTCTCTTTACGTCATCAGTCCACCAATCTCTCTTCTTCCCACCTGCACCCACTTTCCTGTAACCACAAACTTCTGCTTAACACTCTAACACTATACTATTCTTAAACTTACCCCATACATCTTCTACCCCATTGCCTGTACTCACACTAGCCCATCTGTCCTCTAACAGTTGTTTATATCTTACCCTAACTGCCTCCTCCTTTAGTTTATAAACCTTCATCTCTCAAACTTGCTACGTACTTCCATTTTCCTTGTATCCCATCTACCTTTTACTTTCACTGTAGATACAACTAAAAAGTGATCTGATATATCTGTTGCCCCTCTATAAACATGTACATCCTGAAGTCTACCCAACAGTCTTTTATCTTTTATCGACTAATACGTACTTAGTCCAACAAACTACTGTCATTACTCCCTATATCATATCTTGTATACTTATTTATCCTATTTTTCTTAAAATATGTGTCACTTATAACCAAACCCCTTTCTATACAAAGTTCAATCAAATGCTCCCCATTATCATTTACACCTGGCATCCCATACTTACCTACCACACCCTCTCTAAACACTTCTCCTACTTTGGCATTTAGGTTGCATACCTCAATTACTCTCTCACTTAGCTCAAACACTCCTACACACTCGCTTAACATCTCCCAAAACCTCTCTCTCCTCTACACTCCTCTCTTCTTCAGGTGCATACACACTTATTATAACCCACTTTTCACATACAACCCTTATTTTAATCCACATAATCCTTGAATTTATACATTTATATTTCCTCTTCTCTCTCCATAACTGATCCTTTAACATTATTGCTACCCCTGCCTTAGCTCTAACTCTCTCAGATACTCCTGACTTAATCCCATTTATTTCTCCCCACTGAAACTTCCCTACCCCTTTCAGCTTTGTTTCGTTTAGGGCTAGGACATCCAACTTCTTTTCATTCATAACCTCTGCAATCACTTCTTTCTTATCATCTGCACTACATCCACGCACATTCAAACATCCTAATTTTATAAAGTTCTTCGTTTCCTTCTTTTTAGTAAATTTATATAGGAGAAAGGGTTACTAGCCCATTATCATATGATATCATTTTGATAATGCACTGTAAACATAATATAATTGCAATACTGTAGTACATTATTATATTTGTTTTTTTAGGTCATATGACAAGAAATGTGAGTTGTGCCAGAACCAGTGATTTCCAGCCCGTTGCTGAGTACCTGTGTGATCCACGACTTGAGCCAGAATCTAACAAGACATGTAACGATCATCCATGCCAAGCAATGTAAGTATATTATGTTAATGCATGTCTGTAGGCATTAATCTAATTGTTGGCTATAATGTTAAGACACACTGAGAAGGATTTGTATGGGTTTTCAATTTTTGAAATTGAAAAGCACATTCTCTGAGAGTCAGAAAGCCTTTGAAAAATAATTTTCCCTGGTATTTGATCAAACAACAATTCTGATGGCATAAACCAAAGTTTCAAAAAATTTAGTCATAGGAAAGGATGAAGGGAGGGGGTTAAAGAGGTTTTGTGTGCAAGGGGCTTAGACATGCAGCAGGCATGTGTGAGCATCTTAGATAGGAGTGAATGGAGATGAATGGTTTTTGGGACCTGATGAGCTGTTGGAGTGTGAGAAGGGTAATATTTTGTGAAGGGATTCCGGGAAACAAGTTAGCCAGACTTGAGTCCTGGAGGTGGGAAGTACAAAGTCTGCACTTTAAAGGAAGGGTTTGGGATATTGGCTCTTTGGAGTAACATCTAAACTGTCGTATCTGGGTGCGTCTGCAAAGACAGTGATTATGTGTGAATGATGGTGAAAGTGTTGAATGTTGGTGAAAGTGTTGAATGTTGGTGAAAGTGTTTCTTTCTTTTTTGGCTCACCTTGCCTCGGTGGGAAACAGCCAATGTATTGGAAAAAAAATTACGTACAGTGGTACCCCGAGTTTCGGCCATAATTCATTCCAGAAGGCTGTTCAAGTGCCGTTACCGAACGAATTTGTTCCCATAAGGAATAATGTAAATTAGATTAGTCCGTTTCAGACCCCCAAAAATACACTTACAAAAACACTTACAATAATACACTTACATAATTGTTCGAGTTGGGAGCTGTTCGAAACTCAGGGTACCACTGTATTTATATTTATATTTTTATAGTTGGCAGGTTGAAGAATGGACACCTTGTACCAGTTCTTGTGGTATTCCTGGATGGCAGTTTCGTCATGTATACTGTGGCCAAAAATTTGCAGAAGGGCGACTGTCTATTGTGAATGATGATGTATGTGACATTATCCATGGACCAAAGCCACAAACTGTACGGGAGTGTAACAAAGATTCTGTGTGTGCATCATGGCACGTAGGAGAGTGGACACCAGTAAGTAACTCCTTCATACATAGGCTTTACATTTTATAAAAAAAAAAAAAAATCATAATACTGGTCATCTCCCATCAAGGTGAGGTGACCCAAAAAGAGGAAACACATTCACCATCACTCATTCACTCACTATCCTGTCAGAAGCATGTTGACAGCACAATTCAGATGGCCCTCCGAACTGCAACATCCTCAACCCTCCTTCAGAGTGCAGACATTTCCCACCTCCATGCCTTAAGTCTGGCTAATCTGATCCCTGAATCCCTTCATAATATTTTACCTTGCTCACCCTCCTACAGCACATCAGGTCGTAAAAACCACTTGCTTCCACTTACTCCAATTTAGCACACTAGCACAAGTCTGTAGGATGTTCAAACCCCATTTCCTCGAAACCTTTACCACTCCTTCCTGCCCTTTCTGGAATGACCCCCTACTTCTTCCTTCTATCTCAGTTTTATAAATGCTATTAGTCATCCTACTTTGTTACATCCTCTCTGAATGCCCAAACCACATCAACAATTCCTTCTCAGTCTTCATTCTCCAAATTCTCTGCTTAAGTTAATTTGTAAAATAACTGTAGAGACCATGGTACTCCTGGAATCCCAGATCTATGAATTGCCAAACAACAATCACAACAGACTTACCCTGCCTGTGGAAGGCAGAAGCAGGTATGTGCACCTAGGATTCAGTGTTGAAAATTCGTCCAAGAAAACAGAGAGATAGACTACATTCAGAGAGGTAAAAAAGGAACTTTAGAAATTATGTCCCAGCTATAAAGAAATAAGAGCAGTAGAGCAGAAAGTAGTCATTGGTGTCAGGTTTGGAAGGACACCACTGCTAGAAATAACTAATAATCAAGCAGAGACAGAAAAGATGAGTCATGATGTGAATGCCAGCATGGGAACACATCAGACACTAAAGACAAGAACCTTAGGACAAAAGGACAGAGCCCAGTGTAGAACCCCAAAGAGAGTCTGCAAGGTCCCAGTGCCAAAGATGCTGGAACCCTTGCTGAATCATTGAAGAAAATTCATTCATGTTAAGGAGTGGGAATTTTTCCCTTTGATCCCACCAGTCCTGGTGGAAAGAGAAACAGGTGGGTGCGATGAACCAGGAAGTGAGGTGTTCAAAGAAATCAAGAGTGATATTCCAAAAAAAGCTAAGAATCAGTGATGTTGACCACCTACTGTAAAGACCAGTAAATGTAAGCAAAAATGAAGGATTAAATAAGAGCAAAAATGCTCCAGCCATAGGAGAACAGGTATTGTACAGCCTCCACAACTAGTGAGGAAGAAAGTTGATTATGAGGTTGAAGGTGGTAAATCTTACCTATTTATGTATTGTAGATAATAGTTCTGAGGTCATCACTCGAGTGGTTTCCAGGTGATCACGAATGGGTTGAGGATGTAAGAGTTTATTAAAGCACAGGGCAATACCACCTCCATGACCCTGTCTGTGAAGTTGCTTCCAGGTGGTTAGCCAGCAATGTTTAACAAGGTATTCTGGAGTCCTGTCATCCAAGAATGTTTTAGGAGTGATGACTCAGTATGTTTAGTATTGGCTATACTGTGTGTGAGATCACCAACAATGGTAATGAATTTTCTAATATTGACTGACAGTATGCTTATGAACTGGCTCTTCATGTTTGCTCACAGCATGACTAGCAAATGTATTGTAGATAATAGTTCTGAGGTCATCACTCGAGTGGTTTCCAGGTGATCATGAATGGGTTGAAGATGTAAGAGTTTATTAAAGCACAGGGCAACACCACCTCCATGACCCTGTCTGTGAAGTTGCTTCCAGGTGGTTAGCCAGCAATGTTTATCAAAGTATTCTGGAGTCTTGTCATCCAAGAATGTTTTAGGAGTGATGACTCAGTATGTTTAGTATTGGCTATACTGTGTGTGAGGTCACCAACAATGGTAATGAATTTTCTAATGTTGACTGACAGTATGCTTATGAACTGGCTCTTCATGTTTGCACACAGCATGACTAGCAAAGGAGCAAATGTATAAGATGGCAGGTCATGAAGCAAGTAGTATCCTGGTCTTGTATTAGGTATAAAATCACCTGCAGAATTTGGATATGAGTACTTGGGTGAGTCATGTGTAAACATATGCACCATAACTGACAGTTCCTATTAATTTGTTTAAGATTATATCAGAAGTACATTTTTTTTTTTCAACAAGTCGGCCGCTCCCACTGAGGCAGGGCGACCCAAAAGAAAAAAATCCCCAAAAGAAAATACTTTCATCATCATTCAACACTTTCACCACACTCATACATAATCACTGACTTTGCAGAGGCGCTCAGATACGGCAGCTGAGAATAGTCCTTCCCAGCTGTCACTATCCCAGACCCCTCCTTTAAAGTGCAGACATTGTACTTCTTATTTCCAGGACTCAAGTCCAACTAAATCAATTAACTGTTTCTGAATCCCTTCACAAAATGTTACCCTGCTCACATCCAACAGCTCGTCAGGTCCCAAAACCATTCGTCTCCATTCACTCCTATCTAACACACTCACACATGCTTGCTGGAAGTCAAGCCCCTCGTCAAAAACCTCCTTACCCTCCTCCAACCTTTTCTAGACGACCCTACTCCGCCTTCCTTTCCTACAGATTTATACACTCTCCAAGTCATTCTACTTTGATTCATTCTCTCTAAATGACCAAACCACCTCAACAACCCCTCTTCAGCCCTCTGACAAATACTTTTAGTAACTCCACACCTCCTAATTTCCACACTCCGAATTTTCTGCATAATATTTACACTACACATTGCCCTTAGACAGGACATCTCCACTGCCTCCAGCCTCCTCCTAGCTGCAGCATTTGCAACCCATGTTTCACACCCATATAAGAGTGTTGGTACCACTATACTTTCGTACATTCCTTCTTTGCCTCCATGGATAACGTTTTTGTCTCCACAGATACCTCAACGCACCACTCACCTTTTCCTTCATCAATTCTATGGTTAACCTCATCCTTCATAAACCCATCCGCTGACATGTCAACTCCCAAATATCTGAAAACATTTACTTCTTCCATAATCCCTCTCTCCAATGTGATATCCAATTTTTCTTTATTTAAATCGTTTGAGACCCTCATCACCTTACTCTTATCTATGTTCACTTTCAACTTTCTACCTTTACACACCCTCCCAAACTCGTCCACTAACCTTTGCAACTTTTCTTTAGAATCTCCCATAAGCACAGTACCATCAGCAAAAAGTAACTGTGTCAACTCCCATTTTGCATTTAATTCCCCATAATTTAATCCCACCCCTCTCCCCAACACCCTAGCATTTACTTCTTTTACAACCCCATCTATAAATATATTAAACAACCATGGTGACATTACACATCCCTGTCTAAGACCTACTTTTACCGGGAAGTAATCTCCCTCTCTCCTACACATCCTAACCTGAGCCTCACTATCCTCATAAAATCTCTTTACAGCCTTCAGTAACTTACTACCTATTCCATACACTTGCAACATTTGCCACATTGCTCCCCTATCCACTCTATCATATGGCTTTTCTAAATCCATAAATGCAATTAAAACTTCTCTACCTTTATCTAAATACAGTGGTACCTCGGTTAACGATATTTTTCGTTCCAGAATGCTGTTCAAGTGCCATTACAAAAATAATTTATCCCCATAAGGAATGATGTAAAATAGACTAGTGCTTTTAGACCCCAAAAAACACACTTACAAAAGCTTTTAAAAAAATAAACTTACAAAAAAGGGCGAGTTTGGGGACCATCGTTAACCGAGGTACCACTGTACTGTTCACATACAGATGCTTCACTGTAAACACTTGATCTACACATCCCCTACCCACTCTAAATCCTCCTTGCTCATCTGCAATCCTACTCTCTGTCTTACCTCTAATTCTTTCAATAATAACCCTGCCATACACCTTACCTGGTATACTCAGTAAACTTATTCCCCTATAATTCTTACACTCTCTTTTATCCCCCTTCCCTTTATATAAAGGAACTATACATGCTCTCTGCCAATCCCTAGGTACCTTCCCATCTTTCATACATTTATTAAACAAAAATACCAACCACTCCAGCACTATATCCCCCCTGCTTTTAACATTTCTGTCATAATCCCGTCATTTCCAGCTGCTTTACCCCCTTTCATTCTACGTAATGCCTCACGCACCTCCCCCACACTCACATCCTGCTCTTCTTCACTCCTAAACGATGTTGTACCTCCCTGGCCAGTACATGAAATTACCGCCTCCCTTTTTTCATCGACATTTAAAAGTTCCTCAAAATATTCCCGCCATCTACCCAATACCTCCAGCTCCCCATCTACTAACTCCCCTACTCTGTTTTTAACTGACAAATCCATTCGTTCCCTAGGCTTTCTTACCATGTTTATCTCACTCCAAAATTTTTTCTTGTTTTCAGCAAAATTTCTTGACAGAGCCTCTCCCATTCTTTCATCTGCTCTTCTTTTGCACTCTCTCACCACTCTCTTCACCTTTCTTTTACTCTCCATATACTCTGCTCTTCTATTAACACTTCTATTTTGTAAAAACCTCTCATAAGCTACTTTTTTCTCTTTTATCACACCCTTTACTTCTTCATTCCACCACTCACTCACTCTTTCCTCCTGCACCCACCCTCCTATAGCCACAAACTTCTGCCCCACATTCTAATACTGCATTTTTAAAACTATCCCAACTCTCTTCAATATCCCCCACTACTCATACTTGCACTAGCCCACCTTTCTGCCAATAGTTGCTTATATCTCACCCTAACTTTCTCCTCCCTTAGTTTATACACTTTTACCTCTCTCTTACTTGCTGTTGCCATTTTCTTTTTGTCCCATCTACCTTTTACTCTAACTGTAGCTACAACTAAATAATGATCCGATATATCTGTTGCCCCTCTATAAACATGTACATCCTGAAGCCTACCCATCAACCTTTTATCCACCAATACATAATCCCAGAAACTACTTTCCTTATGTGCTATATCATACCTTGTATATTTATTTATCCTCTTTTTCATAAAATATGTATTACTTATTACCAAACCTCTTTCTACACATAGCTCAATTAATGGTTCCCCATTTACATTTACCCCTGGCACCTCAAATTTACCTACTACTCCCTCCACAACATTTTTACCCATTTTAGCATTAAGATCCCCAACCACAATTACTCTCACTTGGTTCAAAACTCCCCACACACTCACTCAACATTTCCGAAAATCTCTCTCTCTCTCCTCTACACTTCTCTCTTCTCCAGGTGCATAAACACTTACTATAACCCACTTTTCACATCCAACCTTTATTTTACTCCACATAATCCTTGAATTTATACATTTATATTCCCTCTTTACCTGCCATAACTGATTATTCAACATTATTGCCACTCCTTCCTTTCCCCAAAATGTTACAATGAATGCAGACTGTTACATCACCATTCTTAAGGCCCACCTGCTGAATATTTTTGAAATTCATGGCTGCACCACTTCTTTGTATGATAGTGCTTCCTGTCACAAGGCCAAAAAAAAAGACTTGCTGAGATAAATATTGAGGTTTTACAATGGCCAGGGAAAAGTCCAGACCTCAGTCCTATTGAGAAATCCTGAAATATCATGAAAAGGATGATAGAATCCTGCCTCATTTCATCCATGTTGTGCCCTGCAGCAGATCAAGGACATTAGGGTCAACCAGTTATCCATTGTTTACTTAAGGAATCTGAGTGAAAGTATGCAATCAAATGGTCATCAAGGCCAAGGGAGAGATGATATAATATTAATGTAAGTACTATCAAGTAAGTATTACAGTTTTTGTTCTATAATATTGTTGTTCTTAATTATTTTCGTAGTAATAAAGGGAAGGCCTGGATTATTTTTGCAAGCACCGTTCATCTTTACATTAACACTTATTTTACATTCAGTAACTGCAAATATGTCTTTATAGTGCAACAAGTTGTGCGGAGTTGGCCGTCAGTACCGTAAAGTAAGATGTCATGTGATATCATCGGGAGAGATCAAAGTACTTGATGATAGTGCCTGTACAGAAGAGAAACCTGAGACAGAGAAGGCCTGTGAGGGTATTCCTTGCAGTGGTGTTGACTGGGTTTCTTCAGACTGGACAGGGGTAAGTTAACATAGTGCAGTAATTGAAATTTGCAACAAGTATGTTCTTATATGTCTTGATAAACAGAAGAATATATGAGGGATTTGAACTACGTCTATGCTTGTAGCAGGCCCAGTGTTGTAACTATTCAACACAGAGCTTGCAAATAGAATGATTTTACAAGCAACACTGTTGCAACAATGTTATATCAGTGGGATTAGCTGTGACCCTACACTCTCATCCCACAACCCCAGAAGCTTTCATTGTACATCTATTGTCATACCACTCAAAACCATATTGTCCACAAACCATATGTTGTAATGAACTCTCTCCTAATATGTAAGCAATAGAAAATCCTGAAGATTTGCATTTTTTTTTTTTCACAGTTTCATGGTCTGTAGTTGATGCAGTCATCCATTTTTCTTCCAGTTCTTTATTGGTCCTTTTGATTTTCATTTTATCTTGTTCCCAAATACTTCATTCTTTTATACAGTATAGTTAGCTTCTATCATTTTTTCACTCCATACTTTTTTTCAAATTTTGTTGGATGAAGAATGCCAGTTGTGTAATCACCTATTTGCCTTTTTTTTGTACTTCAGGAGCATAGCTAAGCTTGTGGGGTTCTGCTTTCAGTATGTGATGTATAATGAAGCTTTTTAAAGTTCACTGTAGATCAGAGGTCGGTGAACATTTTTGGGTATTACCCTAAAACAAATTTGTGTACAGCAAAATTACCCACTAGACTTGAAAGTCCACAGAATCTGGAAGATGCAAGGAGCATTTAAATTCAAAATAATTTATTGAATTCATTTGTATGGAAAATACAGTCATACAAGTTGAAAAGTATGTATTATACACGATAAAACAACTTTAAAAATAAAACTCAAAATTAACAAAATAATAAAATGAAAAATAAATTGCATGAAATAAAAAATAGTAACAGACAAATTTAATAATAGTCTCATTAGGAATCCTTACTGGTTTTACATTATTGCCAGCTTAAGAAATGGTCCCTATAAATTAGATTTTTAATTTTATTAAGAAACAAAAAAATATTTGTTTGAAAAATATAACTTTCATATTTTGCCTCGCTTATTAAATAATAAATTTTTGTGCAATTTTATTTGTGTTTATTGAGCCTTCATTACCCCCGAGATTGTCATTTTGATCCCATTTGGGGTAATTTATCTCTGTAGCAGCTACGACTTCTTCTTGTAACTTTTTGTGAAAACTTTCTAATAGTATGTTTATAACTATGGCTTCATCAGGGAATCTTTCTTATCATTTTATGCATACGTATCTTTTTATGATCTTATAGTTATTATATTTACTCTTTTCCTCCTATCAACCAAACATAGCGTGTTCAATGTTATATTATTATGTTTGTGTATGTATGTTTAGTGCTGCTGGTTCTGATCATTTACATTTTAATACAGTGTGGAAACAGCTGTGGCTTGGAGAAGGAGTCCCGAACAGTGCTGTGCGTGAGTCAGAAGGGTAAAGTTGTGGAGGATGAATATTGTTCATTAACACGTATGCCACCAGTAACTCGTAACTGTACTGATGCTACAGAGTGTGAATTCCGATGGTATGCTTCTGAGTGGAGTGCGGTAAGTATCCATCCTCTTGAATGTACATATTACCTGATTACCTAGTTTTAAGCAGTTTCAATTATAATGTCCTTTAGCTCGATCGTTCCGTAGCTCGATCGCTAGCGCACTCAGCTCACACACTGAGGTCCAGAGTTCAAATCTCTTCCGGTACGGCTGGAAAACATTAGGGACGTGTTTCCATAAGACACCTGCTGTCCCTGTTCACCCATCAGTAAAATGGGTACATGGGTGTTAGTCGACTGGTGTGGGTCGCATCCTGGGACAAAACTGACCTAATTTGCCCAAAATGCTCTGCCCAACAAGTGGCTTTCTATATAGTAGTATGTCACTAATGTCAGCTAGGCCTGTATATCTTGTACATGTACTTTTAGAAATAAAGATACTGTATTATATTATTATTATATACTATTTATGATTGGTGAAAATAATAATTAGTATCTTGAAAGTAAAATACTGTATGTAGTATATACCTTGCTGTTTCCTTTAAAACAATATTCTGAATATATCTCAAATTAAATTATTTGAACAATGCCAGATAAGTATGATATACACAATTCACCATTGTTTTAATGTAAATGTAGTAATGTAATATGTGAGATTAGTTTGTTACTCATGGACTTAAAATAGAAAATGGCAAAGCTGAAATAAAAAGAAATTTATTACTTTAAATATGAATAAAACCTCAGTAAAAGTAAAAAGTAAGAGTTGCTAATATTTTTTTTTTCAAAAAGTATAAACAATTTTCATGGTAAAATTTTTAAGTAGTAGAGGTCAGTAACTGCTGTTTTGGGAAAATTCTGAAAATTTTGCATTGTTATAAATCCATAGAATTACATATATGTACTATATTTTCGGATAAACTAGTTAAGATTTTGATATACTTCATATCAACAATAATACAAGACCTAATTCAGTATTGCAAAGAATATTTGAGCTACAGTAATTACACAATTCTCTAGTGTTCTGCTGACTGTGGTGAGGGCATCAGGACTCGACATGTCTTGTGTGCACAGTGGAGAAATAATCTCTGGGAACCTGTACCTGAAGTCCACTGTGATGCTGATAAGCATTTCAATGATACTGAACAATGCAATGGAACAGAGACTTGTAAGGGCACCTGGTTTGAAGGTCCTTGGAGCCGAGTAAGTAAACAGTATCTTTAGTTTCATTTTGCAGTAACAGATCAGTCTTTTCTTTCTTTCTTTCAACATGTCGGCAGTTTCCCACCGAGGCAGGGTGGCCCAAAAGGAAAAACGAAAGTTTCTCCTTTTACATTTAGTAATGTATATACAGGAGAAGGGGTTACTAGCCCCTTGCTACCGGCATTTTAGTCGCCTCTTATGACACGCATGGCTTACAGAGGAAGAATTCTGTTCCACTTCCCCATGGAGAAAAGAGGAAATAAGAACAAGAACTAGTAGTAAGAAAATAGAAGAAAACCCAGAGGGGTGTGTGTATATATATGCTTGTACATGAATGTGTAGTGTGACCTAAGTGTAAGTAGAAGTAGCAAGATGTACCTGAAATCCTGCATGTTTATGAGACAGAAAAAAGACACCAGCAATCCTACCATCATGTAAAACAATTACAGGCTTTCGTTTTACCCTCACTTGGTAGGACGGTAGTACCTCCCTGGGCGGCTGCTGTCTACCAACCTACTACTACCTACTACTACAGATCAGTCATTATACTATTTCATGATGTAAAGATGTCTACAATACCATTGAACTGGAAATATAGAATTAAGATTATTATTTTATTATTTTCCAATTTGTATGACAGAGGAGGCAAATATATATGTCCTTCTAGTACTAAACAATGCTAGAATTTGATTTTCATTATTTTTGCACATTGCATTATCATACTTCCATAATATAGTAAACTCCTCCATTTAATGAACTTCAGAAATATAGTAAACCCTCCATTTAAGGAACTTCAGAAATCTGGGAATCCACTACAGCAAATCACCTTAAGCCAATAATAACTCAAAAAGTGGCAGTACATATGATCACCCAGTCTACTGCTAGGTAACACACTTCCCACTCTTCAAAGACCTAAACCTACTTAATATACATAATATTCACTCATACTACTGTGCATACTACATATACAGGACAGTAAATTCTAATATCAGTCTTGCCCTGTAACACCTTGATAGTTGCAATTGAACCCATCAGCATAATACTAGACACAAAAATCTCTATGATATTCCCCATGTCTCCATATTAACCTTTGTTAAAACTTAATGTGCATGAAAGGACTCAAAATCTGGAACACTCTACCTGATGGCTCCAGAATCTCTGTCTGCTAGCCACTTCAAAGCTACTGTTAAAAAACACCACCTTACCCTAATGTGATTCTAACAACAATAATGATGATCAATTCTTTCAACCTGTAGTATTGTCCCTGTCCTTATCTATCATTCCTTCAACTCATGTACCTAGCCTCATCCTTTATATATCATCAGTTATATATTTTTTAATTACAAAATATCTCCAATATTTTAAAAACTATGTACAGTGGACCCTCGGTTAACGAAATTAATCCGGTCCAGGAGCTATTACTTAATCTGAATCTTTCGTTATCTGAAACCTTATTTCCCATAAGAAATAATGTAAATACAATTAATTCGTTCCACAAAAAAATAATCACTCAAAATAAAAAAAAATAACATTTACTTACCTTTATTGAAGAGACTTGCAGGCATCTGGAAGATATAGATGATGATTGGAGAAGGGTGTTAGTGGTTGGAAGGGAATCCCTCCCAAAAGGACTTCAGGTAACAAGTCCTCTCTGGGGTTACTTCCTTCTTGGTCTTTTAATGCCACTAGGACCAGCTTGAGAGTCACTAGACCCCTGCCTGGTAAAGTAACTGTCCACAGTCCTCTATTTCTGGCGACTCTTCAACACTTTTCTGAAGTACAACATGGCTCTGTCACTGAAGTGGTTGCACAGAAGGCTCATTTCAGCTTGCTCAGGGTGGTATCTTTCAACAAATGTCTGCAACTCATTCCACTTTGTACACATCTCCTTAAGCATTGAAAAAGGCACCTCCTTATCTCTCTCTCTCAGCAATAACCTCAGCTGTGGTCTGTTGCTGTTCCAGATGAAGCTCTTGCAGCTCTTCAGTTGTTAGCTCTACCAACTCTTCCACATCCTCACCACTCACCTCCAACCCCAGGCTGTTCCCCAATTCCACAATATCTTCCACAACATGTTCCACAACAGGCACAGGGTCGTCAGGGTCAGGGTCAGCCTCAAATCCTTCAAAATTCCTCTCTTGGACACAATCCGGCCACAGTGGTCTCCAAGCAGAGTTCAGAGTCCTGGAAGTCACTTCCTCCCAAGCCTTACCTATAAGGCCTATGCAATACACGATATTGAAGTGTTCTTTCCAGAACTCTCTTAGGGTCAATTCAGAGTCATTGGTCATATTAAAGCACCTCTAAAACAGTGCTTTGGTGTACAGTTTCTTGAAGTTGGAAATGACCTGCTGGTCCATGGGCTGGAGGAGAGGAGTGGTGTTAGGAGGCAAGAACTTCACTCTGATGAAATTTATGTTGTCAGGCAACAACTCTTGCAAGTTGTGAGGATGAGCAGGAGCATTGTCCAGTAGCAGGAGGCACTTGAGTGGCAATTTCTTTTCCAGGAGGTATTTCTTCACACTAGGGCCAAACACTCCAGTCATCCATTCCTTGAAAATCTCCGTAGTGACCCATGCCTTGGTGTTAGCTTTCCAATGCACACACAATTTATTCTTGTCAACACTGTGTTTCCTGAAGGGTCTGGGATTTTCTGCGTGATGCACCAGTAAAGGCTTCACTTTAAAATCACCACTGGCATTGGCACACATCATAAGAGTTAGCCTGTCTTTCATAGGCTTGTGTCCTGGCTGTGCCTTTTCCTCCTGAGTAATGTAGGTCCTGTTGGGCATTTTCTTCCAAAACAGGCCTGTTTCATCACAATTAACCCTTTGGGGGTCCAAGGGGTCTCTCTGAAACTCGTTCTCAGGGTCCACGAATTTCAAAAAAAAAAAAAAAAATTTTCTTATGAAATGATAGAGTTTTTTTTTTCTAAATCTAATAGGCTAAAAATTACATTTTTGCGATCAATACTCACCGAAATATGGAGGATTGAAGTTTACGAAAAATGAACTGGTGCCGGCAACATCGGTAACTGCCGGTTGGCCGGTAATTTTCTTTTTTCTTTCTTGAAGTTATTTTTTGATGTTTTTTTTTTTTTTTTTTCCAAATAACTTTTATGGCCTGTGAGACCAATATAAGTGCTGTTTGTCCACTAAGCGCATATTGAGCGTGTAATCCATCACAGCTGCAGGTTTTAGAATGGGTTCATTGGTCTCTCTATGCAGCCTGCCAGTGTCTGTCATTTCGTTAGGGTGAATTGATGACAACAGTGTGACATCTCGTTTGTCATGCCACCGAAATGCCATGATGTCATTGGCAGCAAACGCTTGCACCTCACCTCTCGAGTGCCAGCATTGAACCTTGGCATATGCTTACGATTTACACGCACTGTACCGCACACATCTGTCATGTTCACTCGCAAAAATCACTGAGGAGGGGCTTGTGTACCAGTTATCAGTATATAATATATGCCCCTTGCCAAGATATGGTTCCATCATTGTTCTAACCACATCACCAGAGATACCCAGTAACTTCCTGGTATCTTTCAATGTATTACTTCCAATACAATACCACTGTAGCAATCACAAAGCACAAACAACTTTATACCAAAGCGTTTCCTCTTGCTTGGTATATACTGCTTGAATGACAGTCTACCTTTGAACAGAATCAGTGACTCGTCAATAACAAGCTTCCTGAAGGGATAAAAATGCATATTGAATTTCTCTTTCAGATACAAAAACACATTCCTAATCTTATACAACCTGTCGTTTCTGTCAGGCCTGGTTTTGTCTGAGAAGTGGAGCATCCTCAGCAGTAGCACAAATCGATTCACTGATATTATATCACTGAAACCTGGTGTTGCAATCAGGCGGTCTGTCGACCAGTATGATTTGACACGATGCTTATAAACATGCGGCATAAGCATTATTGTGGCAAAGAACAAGTACATCTCAGCCACAGTTGCCTCTTTCCACCTGTTGAGGCGTGATGTTGGTGAAAGTATTGTGTTTGCCATGGTGTACTCGTAGTATCTGTTGCTTTCCCTGACAATAATTTCTATCAGGGATCGTCAAAGAATAACTCGAAACATTCCAGTTCACTGGCATTGTTCCCAAGTGGACAAGATGGGCGTATTCCACTTGGACTTTCATCAAACTGATGGGGATTGGGAATAAAATTGTCAGCGTCCTGCCAATCCCAGGTGCGGTCTGCTGGTGGGTACTGGATATTTACAGGTGGTTGTGGGGTTGTGGGGTTGAAGTGGAGGTTGTGGGGTTGTGGAAGTGGAGGTTGTGGTTGTGGGGGTTGTGGAAGTGGAGGTTGTGGTTGTGGGGGTTGGTGGGTGGGTGAGGATGGCCGCTGAGCTGACTCAGCGGCGTCGGTGCCAGCATGGTCCACTGCTGGTGCCTCGCGCCTGGCACCACCACCACCACTACCAGTACCAGTTCCATGCACATTTCTCATTCCAATTGCAACACTATCGTCTTCATTTTCACTATCACTTCCTGTTGTACGCCCACGGGATGTACTCCGAGATGTACTCCTTCCCCTTGGAACAGCATATGGCACGCTACCAGAGCGCATATACCGTCGTATATACTGACGCTTCACTGGAGAATATTCTGCTCCACTCTCGCTACTGGAACTGTTTTGAAGAGCTTGGAGTTCATATTCACTATCACTATCATCACCATTGCTCACATCAGAGTCTGGGATATGAGTAAATAACAGTTTCCTCTTTCGTCCTGGAACAATTGAGCGTGAACAAGATGCCACAACACCGGAGGTGGACGGCTGAGGGTCGTCTGGGTTTTCCTCAATATTACCGGTATTATGGTCATTAGTTTCGGTCACAACCTCATCAAAACCTTGAAACTCATCACCACTGACACTCCCATCGGTGTTAGAACTGTCACTGGGGAACAAAAGTGTTCCAATTCGCCGAGGAGTGAGGAGTTTCTTACCGCCAGGCATGGTGATCAGAGTGTACTAACATGGCGTTCCCACAATGCACCACTGGGTCCCCGATTTTTTTCCTACTGCGCACACTGACCACGCAGACCCATTCTCTCACCACTAGGCCTACCAGCCATTTCGCGCTTAATTTGAAGGCGCTAGAATTTATGCGTACTAGTACGTCAATAACCCCTGCACGTAAGACGTACTTGTACGACCATAACCCCGAAAGGGTTAAACACTTGTTGGGGGAGGAATTGTTCAGCCTCTACGAACCCCTTGAATTCGTGCACAAATTTTTCAGCTGCACGTTTGTCTGAGCTGGCTGCCTCACCATGCCTCACAACATTGTGTATGCCACTACGTTTCTTAAACTTCTCAAACCAGCCTTTGCTGGCTTTAAAATCACTCTCCTCACCACTGGTTGCAGGCATTGTCTTCACAAGATCTGCGTGCAACTTCCTTGCCTTTTCACAAATTATCGCCATAGAAATACTATCACCTGCTCTCTGTTTTTCATGGATCCACACCAACAACAACTTCTCAACCTCATCCACTGTTTTCGATCTTTGTTTCGTTAACAAATTAACCCCTTTTGCAACATTAGCTTCCTTGATCTCATTTCTCTGTGCCAGGATAGTGCCGATAGTAGATGGAGTTTTCTTGTACATCCTGGCAAGATCACTCAGACGTACACCACTCTCATATTTTTCTATGATTTCCTTCTTCAGTTCGATGGTGTTCCTCACTCTCTTTACCACAGGGGTGCCACTAGGAAGCTTCTTTGGACCCATGGTGACTTATTTCACACCAAATATATTGTGAATCTTTGAAAGAGCGTGCTAGGTAATGTTCTCTCAATGGTAAACAACGCTTCACTGGCGTCCTGCGCTTGCGCGGAGCAGGCGGACACGTCTAATACCTTTCGGTAACCGAGGAATTTTTCGCTAACCGATTACGAAAAAAGCTTTCGGTTTCCGAAGCTTTCGTTAACGGGACCTTTCGTTAACCGAGGGTCCACTGTATATTCCTTTTCTCAGATAATTGTAATCATAATTTAGTTTTAAGGCTGCCTGAAATGCTATGCATGAAAAAGACTTTCTATAAACTAGTTTATATATGACAATCACCCCTTATTGTATAATATATTGTACTCCTCTTTATAAAAATAAAGTTTGTTTATTTTTTTATCAAAAATATAAATATAAAATCTATGGTTCATAACCATTTTTTACCAAATAAATGTAAGCTCTCAATACATGCATAAAATGAGCATACGCACAGTATGAATGCATTTGGTAAAAAGCCAGCCAAGAATTTTTTTTTATAATTTGACTATCAAAAGTGGACTGATAGAAATGAAAAAAATAGTAGTCATTGCAGTAGGTGGGGAATCATTGTATTGAAAGGAGGAAATAGATAGAAAAACTGAATTGCGAACAGGTGGAAATGCAGTAGGTAGAGGTGCGTAAGGTGGTGGTCTACTGTATTAAAAAAAATCTGTTACGTGGATCAAACTGTCAATAGTGAAAAGAAGCAAATAGACCAATTAACATGATAAATGACTCTTAGCCTAGATTGTCACAGTTCCACTGTGTGGTGATAATATACAGTGGAACCTCGGTTTTCGTGATTAATTCGTTCCAGAAAGTCTGACAAAAACCGAATTGTACAAAAATTGAAGCAATATTTCCCATAAGAAATACTAATGTAAATCCAATTAATCCATTCCAGACACCCAAAAATATTAAAAAAAATACATTTTATAGAGAATAACTATAGTTTTACATACCCTTATTTTACTCCACATAATCCTTGAATTTATACATTTATATTCCTTCTTTTCCTGCCATAATTTATACTTCAACATTATTACTACTCCTTCCTTAGCTCTAACTCTATTAGAAACCCCTTACCTAATCCCATTTATTTCTCCCCACTGAAGCTCTTCTACCCCCTTCAGCTTTGTTTGACTTAGAGCCAGGACAACCAGCTTCTTTTCATTCATAACATCCACAATCATCCCTTTCTTATCATTCGCACTACATCCACGCATATTCAAACATCCCACTTTGACGTTTTTTTTCTTTTTCTTTTTAGTAAGTTATACGGGAAAAGCGGTTACTAGCCCATTGCTCCTGGCATTTTAGTTGACTTTTACAGCACACACATGGCTTATGGAGGAAAGATTCTTATTTCACTTCCCCATGGATATGAAAGGAAAAGTAATAAGAACAAGAACTATTGAGATAAAATCAAAGAAAACTCAGATGAGTGTGTATACATAAACGTGTACCGTACATGCATGTGTAGTGCGACCTAAGTGTAAGTAGAAGTAGCAAGACATACCTGAAATCTTGCATGTTTATGAGACATAAAAAAGACACCAGCAATCCTGCCATCATGTAAAACAAATACAGGCTTCCGTTTTACACTCATTTGGTAGTACGGTGGTACCTCTGGGCGGTTGCTGTCTACCAATCTACTACTTTTACTACTACTACTAAGATATTATTATATTATTATTATTAAAGGATTGTCTTGTTCTTCTTAAAAACTTGTGAGTTTTTGGAATGATAAACAAGTAAGGGCTTCAATTTCAAGTCCCCACTTGCATTACCACACAGTAACAGAGTGAGCCTGTCTTTCATTGGCTTGTGTCCTGGTATTGACTTTTCCTCTTCAGTTATGTAGGTCTTGTTGGGCATTTTCTTCCCGAAGAGGCCTGTCTCGCCAGAATTAAACACTTGTTGGGGAACAAACCCCTCAGCCTCTATGTACTCTTGGAATTCAGTAACATACTTTTAAACAGCCTCTTTGTCAGCACTGGCAGCCTCCCCATACCTAGCCACACTATGAATGTCACTTCTTTTCTTAAAATTATCAAACCAACCCCTACTAGCCTTGAAGGATTGAGTTTCAGTACTTGTTCCGTTTTTTTTTTTTTCCAGGGGGTCATCATGTAACTCCCTCGCTTTTTCACAAATAATGGCCTCTGAAACACTATCACCATATAACTGTTTTTCATTTATCCAAATCAACAAGAGTTTTTCAACCTCCTCAATAATTTGTGGCCTTTGCTTTGATATCACTTTCACACCTTTTGCAAGGTCAGCTGCTTTAATTTTTTCCCTTTGGCCCAGTATCTTGCTAATGGAAGACTTTGATTTACCATATCAACCACGTGGAGCCTATCTTCTTCATACTTTCTAATGACTTCTTTTTTAAACTCAACTGTGCTTTTTACAACTTTTCTTTTTGCTTTCATCTTGCTTTTCATCTTGGACCCATGATGGCTTATTTCACACTAAAAAAATTGCACCAAAACTGCAAAAAAAAAGTTCACAAGATGGACAACAGAAGCTCAAGAGATGTTTACAGCATGTGAGTTAGTGAGCATATGACCCGAGCCGTTTGCGTCATCAGTCGACAACCAAGAGAACATATGAAAACCAGGACATTTTTTTCTCGAATTACTTGTTCAAAAACCAATTCGTTTGACAATTAATGCAGTTGACAACCGAGGTTCCACTGTACTCTTAAAATGATCATAATACTAATATTGATCTTTTCTTTGAAACTGCAGTGCTAAGCAATGCCTAAAAAAACTTTTTCTTTGTCATAGTCTTAAGGTACAGCTACATATTGATACTTCCAAAATTGCAAATGTAAGAAAAGCACATGTGGTACTGAGTATTATGTTTTTTAACTGCTAGTCTGCATACATTAATTCTTCTTTTATCTTTTATTTTTAGCTGCACTATTTTGGCAATTAAGAATCTGTAAGTAAAGTCTTAAGTTTTACAAAGCAACAAATTGGTATTAGTTTTTTTAGTCACAGAAAAACAATGATCACTTCACATTGTGATAATAAACCTGTAAAAAACCTCATTAGCTGTTCTGATTAGTGATTATTTGCAAGTAACTAATGTAAATTAAAAAAAAACTTGTAAAAGCTACCACCAAGTGCTCATAGAATTTGGTCAGTAGGTGACATTTTTTTTGGCATATTGAACTACCATACTTCTTGTACGTAAAGAATAAGTTACAATCCTATGGCTGGAACAATTCACAAATAACCAACACTTTCTAGAGGCAGCTTTAGAAGACATTTTGGTCCAGAAGGAACTGAAACATCATCTAGAATTTAATCTCCAAAGTGTCGGTTGTTTGTGACTTCTTTTGCATTTTTATGTGTTTCATTTTCTAATTTCCAGATTTAGCAATTCTGCATACAGTACTTTGCATTTATATTCTCATTCAATTTCAGTGTGACAAGGAATGTGGTGGTGGTACTAAACATCGCAAGATTCTTTGTTATGTGGGCAGGAAACTTGCAACAGCACTCCAGTGTGATGGCAATATCATTCCATATTCCATTGACTCCTGCAACAATAATCCTTGTGGTGAAGGTGAGGCATGAGTATTTTGCAGCTTTTGATGAAGATGCATTTATTTAAAACTTTACTATTTTTTTCTTTTATGGGTTAATATTATTTAATTTTTATCTAATACTGTAGATGAGGTACTCGTTGATGTTGATGTAGAAAGTGAAGAGGATTCCTGGTGTGATGAAGATGAGGTAAGCTATATCTTCTGTATTTATGTAATAACAAAAAAGATACATGGTAACTGAAATTGAAATATATTATCAAAAGTCTAAACTGTAAAATAAGACAACATCAAAAGTCATAAGTTACCTGTTTGTAAATTTTAAAAGTACATTTTTCTTTCTCTGTTAAATATTTAAAGAGTTAGAGAAATAAGATATATATATATATAGTACTGTATTTACAATAAATTCAAGGGTATGATGCTGTTAGAAGTCCTGTGAAGTTAGAAACCATGAATAATATAAAAGTCAGTCTGCATAACAGGTTCTGTCTCAGATTTGGATTCAGTTTGTGTTTCAGAGACCATATCTCTGTAATACACCATTCTAATCTGGTTAATATTACCATTCACAAGAATAAATAACCAGAATGAGATAATGATATGAGTGTGGGAAAGTCATTGAGTTGGAAAAATATTGGATAATTTAATCTATTCACTGATTGCCCCTCAGTGAAAACATTGGATAATTGAAGTGCCTTAATTTGGAAGCTTACAAGTTTATAGGGACTACTGTGTAAAAATATAATGTTCATTAAACACATTTCCTTGCCTTATTATAAAGAGCCAAGTGTGTTGGGTGGAATGAGACTTTCTTGCTTGACCTGTGTACCGTATTCACTTTTAATATGATTGTTTATTCATAAAACGTTTCTGTATTACATTATAAATATTTTTTTTTTAACATGCTGGCCATCTCCCACTGAGGCAGGGTGACCCAAACAAGAAAGAAACAATATATATGCTATATATAATACTGTGACCATTCTAGACAGAGTCAGAAGAAACCACAGACCCACCAGGTGATGCATCAAACCATACATCATTGGAAAAGACAGAATCTTCTGGAGATATGCCTGATGAAACTTTCCCTGAGATTCTTGAAGAGGAATCTGCCTCTGGAAAAGAAATGCCATCTGAGGAAAGTGCTGAATCTGATGAAAGTGGATCCTCTGAAGGCATATCAGAAGAAAGTATTTCAACAGAAATGCCTGTGAGTTTTGTCATAATTAGTGATTGCTCTATATTTTAACACAGAAGAGAGTATCTCATGTTAGTTTTAAATATATAAATATTTTTTATAGATTTTTAGGTAAAACTTTGTTTATATGTGAATCTTTAAATTTTATGTTTAGCCAATAACAGTCATTTCTTTTATTTTACAGATAAAAGTATTTAAATTGGAGTAACCTGTATCAAATGGTTAAGAATACATTAAAATCAGTAACTTTAAACTTTATAGGATCTGTTGGGTGAAGAAATGTCCTCAACTGAGGAACAGGGAAGTGGATCTTCAGAGGCTGTCTTTAAGGAAAAAACTTTTGTAGAAAATCGTAAAAAGCGGTCTCATCTGGAGGTAACAGCTAATACATTGTTAGGTTGCATAGGTCTTCCCAGTTGATACAGCAGTGAAGGAGAACCCTCTTTTAATGCTTTTTTTCCCATAATTTTTAATAGCCTGCTGAATAAAAGTTCAAGTGGGTGTTAGTTGCCTGAAATTACAAGCATGACATTACAGACTGATCTTGAATGCCAACATCAGTGGCTTGCATGCTACATGTTGTTGGTATAGGTACATACTAAGATCTTACTCACAAAAATTACCACTGCATATTATGTTTATTGAAATATAAAAAGCTTTTTTTTTTTTATAAGATCTACTCTGAGATAACTCAGAACTGAAAAATTTCTTACATAACTCCATTTTCCAATTTTTTCCCCCAACTCTTAAATAGCCAAAGAGGTGAGCACCTGGCTGAGCATGTCATTATCACGATATGATAACATGAGCAGGACCGAACTATCCTGGCTATGGGATACACCACTTGATATTGAAGTTTTACTGCACACCTTAATGAAATTACCTTTGAATGCCAGTTTGCATTTAGCATAGATTTAATTTCTCTGGATCATGTTCCAAGTGACAGGATGTTATCTTCTGCATGATTGTCTTGATATTATTGCATACATTAATAAAAGAATGGGTAATGCTGTCAACTTTTGTGCAGATAAGGTGTAAGTATATTTGACAAGCAATAAACCTAGCCAGGTTGCAAGAACTGTGAATTTTTATGGTAGTCAACCAAATTATCAAATATTCTTTAATACTAGTTATTTTTTAGTGCTAGTTATTGAAAAAGATCTTCAGTACACCAGGAAGAATATATTTTCATATATATTTTATGTACTTGATCAGTAGTGCAACCCCTTCCAGACTATGCATTCATGTTTAGAAGCATATTTCCTAAAATTTCTTGTTTTTCACATAAATATTAATTAATTTGTATACATGCACGTGGGTTATAGTAAGTGTTTATGCACCTGGAGAAGAGAGAAGTGTAGAAGAGAGAGAGAGATTTTGGGAAATGTTGAGTGAGTGTGTGGGGAGTTTTGAACCAAGTGAGAGAGTAATTGTGGTTGGGGATCTTAATGCTAAAGTGGGTAAAAATGTTGTGGATGGAGTAGTAGGTAAATTTGGGGTGCCAGGGGTAAATGTAAATGGGGAGCCATTAATTGAGCTATGTGTAGAAAGAGGTTTGGTAATAAGTAATACATATTTTATGAAAAAGAGGATAAATAAATATACAAGGTATGATATAGCACGTAAGGAAAGTAGTTTGTTGGATTATGTATTGGTGGATAAAAGGTTGATGAGTAGGCTTCAGGATGTACATGTTTATAGAGGGGCAACGGATATATCAGATCATTATTTGGTTGTAGCTACAGTTAGAGTAAAAGGTAGATGGGACAAAAGGAAAATGGCAACAGCAAGTAAGAGAGAGGTAAAAGTGTATAAACTAAGGGAGGAGGAAGTTAGGTTTGAGATATAAGCAACTATTGGCAGAAAGGTGGGCTAGTGCAAGTAGGAGTAGTGGGGGGGTTGAAGAAAGTTGGGATAGTTTTAAAAATGCAGTATTAGAATGTGGGGCAGAAGTTTGTGGTTATAGGAGGGTGGGTGCAGGAGGAAAGAGGAGTGAGTGGTGGAATGAAGAAGTAAAGGGTGTGATAAAAGAGAAAAAGGTAGCTTATGAGAGGTTTTTACAAAACAGAAGTGTTAGTAGAAGAGCAGAGTATATGGAGAGTAAAAGAAAGGTGAAGAGAGTGGTGAGAGAGTGCAAAAGAAGAGCGGATGAAAGAACGGGAGAGGCTCTGTCAAGAAATTTTGCTGAAAACAAGAAAAATTTTGGAGTGAGATAAACAAGGTAAGAAAGCCTAGGGAACGAATGGATTTGTCAGTTAAAAACAGAGTAGGGAGTTAGTAGATGGGAGCTGGAGGTATTGGGTAGATGGCGGGAATATTTTGAGGAACTTTTAAATGTCGATGAAAAGAGGGAGGCGATAATTTCATGTACTGGCCAGGAGGTACAACATCGTTTAGGAGTGAAGAAGAGCAGGATGTGAGTGTGGGGAGGTGCGTGAGGCATTACGTAGAATGAAAGGGGGTAAAGCAGCTGGAATTGACGGAATCATGACAGAAATGTTAAAAGCAGGGGGATATAGTGCTGGAGTGGTTGGTATTTTTGTTTAATAAATGTATGAAAGAGGAAGGTACCTAGGGATTGGCAGCGAGCATGTATAGTTCCTTTATATAAAGGGAAGGGGATAAAAGAGAGTGTAAAAATTATAGGGGAATAAGTTTACTGAGTATACCAGGTAAAGTGTATGGCAGGGTTATTATTGAAAGAATTAGAGGTAAGACAGAGAGTAGGATTGCAGATGAGCAAGGAGGCTTTAGAGTGGGTAGGGGATGTGTAGATCAAGTGTTTACAGTGAAGCATATATGTGAACAGTATTTAGATAAAGGTAGAGAAGTTTTTATTGCATTTATGGATTTAGAAAAGGCATATGATAGAGTGGATAGGGGAGCAATGTGGCAAATGTTGCAAGTGTATGGAATAGGTAGTAAGTTACTGAAGGCTGTAAAGAGTTTTTATGAGGATAGTGAGGCTCAGGTTAGGGTGTGTAGAGAGAGGAGATTACTTCCGGTAAAAGTAGGTCTTAGACAGGGTTGTGTAATGTCACCATGGTTGTTTAATATATTTATAGATGGGGTTGTAAAGAAGTAAATGCTAGGGTGTTGGGGAGAGGGGTGGGATTAAATTATGGAGAATTAAATGCAAAATGGGAGTTGACACAGTTACTTTTGCTGATGATACTGTGCTTATGGGAGATTCTAAAGAAAAGTTGCAAAGGTTAGTGGACGAGTTTGGGAGAGTGTGTAAAGGTAGAAAGTTAAAAGTGAACATAGATAAGAGTAAGGTGATGAGGTATCAAACGATTTAAATAAAGAAAAATTGGATATCACATTGGAGAGGATTATGGAAGAAGTACAGTGGTACCGTTTACGATGGTCCCCAAACTCACCTTATGTAAGTTTATTTTAAATGCTTTTGTAAGTGTAATTTTGGGGGTCAAAACTAGTCTATTTTACAACATTTTTAAGGAGATAAATTCGTTTGTAATGGCACTTGAACAGCATTCTGAATGAAATATCGTAAACCGGTACCACTGTAATGTTTTCAGATATTTGGGAGTTGATGTGTCAGCAGATGGGTTAAGGATGAGGTTAACCATAGAATTGATGAAGGAAAAAAGGTGAGTGGTGCATTGAGGTATCTGTGGAGACAAAAACGTTATCCATGGAGGCAAAGAAGGGAATGTACGAAAGTATTGTGGTACCAACACTCTTATATGGGTGTGAAGCATGGGTTGCAAATGCTGCAGCGAGGAGGAGGCTGGAGGCAGTGGAGATGTCCTGTCTAAGGGCAATGTGTGGTGTAAATATTATGCAGAAAATTCGGAATGTGGAAATTAGGAGAAGGTGTGGAGTTACTAAAAGTATTTGTCAGAGGGCTGAAGAGGGGTTGTTGAGGTGGTTTGGTCATTTAGAGAGAATGGATCAAAGTAGAATGACTTGGAGAGCGTATAAATCTGTAGGGGAAGGAAGGCGGGGTAGGGGTCGTCCTAGAAAAGGTTGGAGGAAGGGGTAAAGGAGGTTTTGTGGGCGAGGGCTTGGACTTCCAGCAAGCATGTGTGAGCGTGTTAGATAGGAGTGAATGGAGACGAATGGTTTTGGGACATGACGATCTGTTGGAGTGTGAGCAGGGTAACATTGTGTGAAGGGATTCAGGGAAACCAGTTAATTGATTTAGTTGGACTTGAGTCCTGGAAATGGGAAGTACAATGCCTACACTTTAAAGGAGGGTCTGAGATAGTGACAGCTGGGAGGGACTTTTCTCAGCTGTAGTATCTGAGCTCCTCTGCAAAGACAGTGATTATGTATGAGTGTGGTGAAAGTGTTGAATGATGATGAAAGTTTTTTCTTTTTGGGGATTTTCTTTCTTTTTGGGTCACCCTGCCTCGGTGGGAGACGGCCGACTTGTTGAAAAAAAAAAAAAAAAAAAAAACATGCACGTTTTGCATGTTTTTTTTTTATATTGATGATTGTGTATTTTAGAGCTGTACAGGGCTACAGTCAGCTATCTTCAAGGAGATTAATAGCCTTTAATTTTTTAAAGTTGTTACTTTTTTAGTTCTAACATGTAATAATGTTGGTAGAATTACCGACAGTATACAATGGACTCCTGAGTTTCGTGAACCTCGCGCTTCGTGAAATTCAACTTTCGGGAACTTTTTTCATGAAAATATATCTTCGTGTTTCATGATTTGTCTCGCAATTCGGCGGTGGTACAGAACGCGTCCGTGCGGCCGGGAGCAGCTGGGCGTACACAAAGGCTACCACACAACATACAGAGAGTCAGTGTGGCATTGTTTGTGAGCGAGTGACCATCATCCTATGGGTTCATACAATACATTTCATAATAATCCATTGTTTTTTGTGCTTACAACTGCTAAATAAGCCACCATGGGCCCAAAGAAAGCTCCTAGTGCCAGCCTTTTGGTAAAGAAGGTGAGAAACACTATAGAATTTAAGAAAAAACTCGTAGCAAAGTACCAAAGTGGAGGAGGAAGAGAGAGGGGAGAATGTGCCTTCTTCAGTGATTCTACGATATGTATGATGCTAAAGCAGCAGGAGTCGATAAAGGCTATAGCGCCAGCCAGCAATAAAGTGTAGCATTAACAGTATAGCAAGTAAGTTAAGCGATTAAGCGATAGAAAAAGGACACGAAAGTAACTCTCCAATGTTGTTGGAAATATATAGAGCCACTGAGCATACGCTGCCCTGCTATCTTCCACCACCCTAAACCTCTGCCAGCATCTCCTCCATCAAACTAACTAATTAAATTAACATCTCCTCCAAGGTAAGTGTAAATATTTCTTATTTATAAAGTGTAAATATTTCTTATTTATAAATTACGTACATTGTTTCAGTGTGAATAGTGGTAGTGGCTTCTGATGCCGCCTCCACTACCATTAATATGTATGGCTTCTCTCAGTGGCCCTTATAAACCCAACAATAACACCACCACTTACTCCTCACATACGTAATGACGTATTTTATTCATTCTAGAGTATATATCATGTTTCTATGTTATTAATATTGTTTAATGTGTCATATTAGATGAATTGTGATAGATAAATAAGCCGTAGACATGATATTAGCGTCATATTGAAGCACAATAAACTCGCCTCCCTCTCTCCTCCCTCTCCCCTCCTACCCGTGTTCCATACACCAACAAGTCTTCAATAAAGGTAAGTGTGATGTTAAATGTTCATTTATCCATTTTATTAGCGCTTTACTGTATATTTATTTGTCATTGTTTTCTGTATGTAAATATATATTTAATCTCTAAAAAAATTATTTTTTGTTAATACTTTTGGTTGTCTGAAACGGATTAATTTGATTTACATTATTTCTTATGGGGAAAATGGTTTCGCCATTCATGAATTTCGCCCTTCGGCAGACTCTCTGGAACAGATTAATCATGAAAGTCGAGGGTCCACTGTATGTATTAGGTAAAAGGACACAAGTGCAAATAATGCAACATTTTATTGTGGCAACGTTTCACTCTCCAGGAGCTTTATCAATCCATTACAATAATGACTTGACAAAGCTCCTGGAGAGTGAAACATAGCAACAATAAAATGTCGCATTAGTTGCACAAGTTTGTGTGCTTTTACTTAACATAGTTCTAACATGCCTTTTATATATATTATCAATTTTTACTTTATCCAGCCCATTGATTTTTTTTCAGAATTACTAGAGTCTTATGGTAATGACTACATTCAAGTATTATTTTAAATATAAATTAAATAACTTCTTTGTCAACATGTCTATGACCTTGAAATCCTGATAAGTTAATTAAGGTATGCCAAACTAAATAATGCAGATTCTAGTTTTAAGGCTTTATGTCATTGTTCTCGCCATTGCTTAAGATTTTTATTTCAGTTTTATGTAATTGACAATTATTAATTTTAAAACTTATGAAATTAAAACTGGATAAACATTTAGTTCTTATGATCTGATATTTATTCTTAGGTAACTCTAAGTGATGAAGCTACTGAAGAAGGCTCAGGCTTTGGCTCATCAGGATGGAGCTCAGGTATTTCTGGCTTATTTTCATCTGGGTTAGGCTCTGGTCTGTATGGCTCTGGTGAGGATACAACAATTGGAGACCCAGACATTCATCTGACCACACTTCCCTCAATATCGAAGAAACCAAAAACAGGTAATAATTTAAAAATATAAGTTCAGTCCCATTATTTTGCCCCGGATTTCGAGCATCCGCTCGGAAATCGGTACCAGACGCGTGCACCTGGGCCACTCATACGTTCATGACTCACTCTTGGGCTCATTAAATGTCTTATTTTACATTATTATAGACATTTTCATTAATCCATCTATGATATTTTATTCAAAATTATATAAGAAACACATTACATAGTATATAAACAAGCCTTTGTTACTCGTTCACTAAGAGTGTCCCTCTAGTCTTAACGCCATAGTTATATTACTAATTTTTTTTTTCAACAAGTCGGCCGTCTCCCACCGAGGCATGGTGACCCAAAAAGAAAGAAAATCCCAAAAAAAAATACTTTCATCATCATTCAACACTTTCACCTCACTTATACATAATCACTGTCTTTGCAGAGGCGCTCAGATATGATAGCTGAGAATAAATCCCTCCCAACTGTCACTATCCCAGACCCCTCCTTTAAAATGCAGGCATTGTACTTCCCATTTCCAGGACTCAAGTCCAACTAAATCAATGAATCCCTTCACAAAATATTACCCTGCTCACACTCCAACAGCTCGTCAGGTTCCAAAAACCATTCTCCATTCACTCCTATCTAACATGCTCACACATGCTTGCTGGAAGTCCAAGCCCCTTGCTCACAAAACCTCCTTTACCTCCTCCCTCCAACCTTTTCGAGGACGACCCCTACCCCGCCTTCCTTCCCCTACAGATTTATATGCTCTCCAAGTCATTCTACTTTGATCCATTCTCTCTAAATGACTAAACCACCTCAACAACCCCTCTTCAGCCCTCTGACAAATACTTTTCGTAACTCCACACCTCCTAATTTCCACACTCCGAATTTTCTGCATAATATTTACACCACACATTGCCCTTAGACAGGACATCTCCACTGCCTCCAGCCGCTTCCTCACTGCAGCATTTGCAGCCCATGCTTCACACCCATATAAGAGCATTGGTACCACTATACTTTTGTACATTCCCTTCTTCGCCTCCGTGAATAATGTTTTTTTGTCTCCACAGATACTTTAACGCACCACTCACCTTTTTTGCTTCATCAATTCTATGGTTAACCTAATCCTTCATAAACCCATCCGCTGACAAGTCAACTCCTAAATATCTGAAAACATTTACTTCTTCCATAATCCCTCTCTCCAATATGATATCCAATTTTTCTTTATTTAAATCGTTTGATACCCTCATCACCTTACTCTTATCTATGTTCACTTTCAACTTTCTACCTTTACACACCCTCCCAAACTCGTCCACTAACCTTTGCAACTTTTCTTTAGAATCTCCCATAAGAACAGTATCATCAGCAAAAAGTAACTGTGTCAACTTCCATTTTGCATTTAATTCCCCATAATTTAATCCCACCCCTCTCCCCAACACCCTAGCATTTACTTCTTTTACAACCCCATCTATAAATATATTAAACAACCATGGTGACATTACTCATCCCTGTCTAAGACCTACTTTTACCGGGAAGTAATCTCCCTCTCTAATACACACCCTAACCTGAGACTCACTATCCTCATAAAAACTCTTTACAGCCTTCAGTAACTTACTACCTATTCCATACACTTGCAACATTTGCCACATTGCTCCCCTATCCACTCTATCATATGCCTTTTCTAAATCCATAAATGCAATGAAAACTTCTCTACCTTTATCTAAATACTGTTCACATATATGCTTCACTGTAAACACTTGATCTACACATCTCCTACCCACTCTAAAGCCTCCTTGCTCATCTGCAATCCTACTCTGTCTTACCTCTAATTCTTTCAATAATAACCCTGCCATACACTTTACCTGGTATAATCAGTAAACTTCTTTTTCTTTCAACACGTCGGCCATTTCCCACCGAGGCAGGGTGGCCCAAAAGGAAAAACGAAAGTTTCTCCTTTTACATTTAGTAATATATACAGGAGAAGGGGTTACTAGCCCCTTGCTCCCGGCCTTTTAGTCGCCTCTTACGACACGCATGGCTTACGGAGGAAGAATTCTATTCCACTTATTTCCCTATAATTTTTACACTCTCTTTTATCCCCCTTCCCTTTATATAAAGGAACTATACATGCTCGCTGCCAATCCCTAGGTACCTTCCCCTCTTTCATACATTTATTAAACAAAAACACCAACCACTCCAACACTATATCCCCCCCTGCTTTTAACATTTCTGTCATGATTCCGTCAATTCCAGCTGCTTTACCCCCTTTCATTCTACGTAATGCCTCACGCACCTCCCCCACACTCACATCCTGCTCTTCTTCATTCCTAAACGATGTTGTACCTCCCTGGCCATTACATGAAATTACCGCCTCCCTTTTTTCATCGACATTTAAAAGTTCCTCAAAATATTCCCGTCATCTACCCAATACCTCCAGCTCCCCATCTACTAACTCCCTACTCTGTTTTTAACTGACAAATCCATTCGTTCCCTAGGCTTTCTTACCTTGTTTATCTAACTCCAAAATTTTTCTTGTTTTCAGCAAAATTTCTTGACAGAGCCTCTACCATTCTTTCATCCACTCTTCTTTTGCACTCTCTCACCACTCTCTTCACCTTTCTTTTACTCTCCATATACTCTGCTCTTCTATTAACACTTCGGTTTTGTAAAAACCTCTCATAAGCTACCTTTTTCTCTTTTATCACACCCTTTACTTCTTCATTCCACCACTCACTCCTCTTTCCTCCTGTACCCACCCTCCTATAGCCACAAACTTCTGCCCCACATTCTAATACTGCATTTTTAAAACTATCCCAACTCTCTTCAACCCCCGCACTACTCATACTTGCACTAGCCCACCTTTCTGCCAATAGTTGCTTATATCTCACCCTAACTTCCTCCTCCCTTAGTTTATACATTTTTACCTCTCTCTTACTTGCTGTTGCCATTTTCTTTTTGTCCCATCTACCTTTTACTCTAACTGTAGCTACAACCAAATAATGATCCGATATATCTGTTGCCCCTCTATAAACATGTACATCCTGAAGCCTACCCATCAACCTTTTATCCACCTATACATAATCCAACAAACTACTTTCCTTATGTGCTATATCATACCTTGTATATTTATTTATCCTCTTTTTCATAAAATATGTATTACTTATTACCAAACCTCTTTCTACACATAGCTCAATTAATGGTTCCCCATTTACATTTACCCCTGGCACCCCAAATTTACCTACTACTCCCTCCACAACATTTTTACCCACTTTAGCATTAAGATCCCCAACCACAATTACTCTCTCACTTGGTTCTATAATATAGTATCACTCACAAACAACACATAAGGTAATTTCCTTTTTGTATCATTATAGTATATTTATGCTTCTCCGAGACACCACCTCGCTTGTACATATGTTTACTGCCTCATTGTGGAATATATTGTTTTAATTTGCATGATAATTGTTAGCTCCTGTATAATTAAAACTTTTTATTTCTTTTTAGATTCCAAGAAGAAAGTTACTAAGAAACCTAAAAAGTGCAAGTCAAAGCCTAAACCTGAAAAGGAAGTGTGTGAGGCTACAGAGTTTGGTTGCTGCCAAGATGGCATCACCCCTGCTAGTGGGCCCTTCCAAAAAGGTAATTTTTTATTTTAAACACGCTGGCCTTTTTCCACTGAAGTAGGGTGACTCAGAAAAGAAACACTTTCACCATTATTCACACTATCACTGTCTTGCCAGTGTCGTAAGAGGCGATTAAAATGCCGGGAGCAAGGGGCTAGTAACCCCTTCTTCTGTGTATATTACTAATTGTAAAAGGAGAAACTTTCATTTTTACTTTTGGGCCACCCCGCCTTGGTGGGAAACGGCCGACGTGTTGAAAGAAAGAAAGGTAAAATTTGTCAGGAAACAGGACAAGTGTTTCCTGACGCAGGTCTTAGTCACATGATGACCCGCAGCTGGAGCTTTTGGAAATCTGACTGAAGCCTTCTACTGGCCTTTACAAATTATGATTATGATTATAACCATTTCATGTATCTCGTGTCGTGCCAGAGGTGTGTAGATACAATAGTTCAGATGTCCCTCCAAACAGTAAATATCCCCACCCCTCCTTTAGAGTGCAGGCATCATACTTCCCACCTCCAGGATCTGGCTAACTGGTTTCCCTAAATCCCTTCACAAATGTTAGCTTGCTCACTCTCCAAAAACAACTTGCCTCCACTCACTCCTATCTAACATGCTCACAAATGCCTGCTGGATATCCAAACCCCTTGCACACACAACCTCCTTTTCCCCCTCCCTCCATTCTTTCCTAGGATGACCCCTACCCTGCCTTCCCTTCACTACAGATTTATACACCTTCCAAGTCATCCTATTTTCCTCCATTGTTTCTAAATGGAACAGATTAAAATTGTAACTGAAGGGACCACTGTATATTTTTATGAGAATGATACAAAAGTTGAAGTCAAGAGAAACAAAAGACAAATATTACTAATACTACTACTACTACTAATATCAATACTACTACTGTACTACCAAAAATAATTAATATTTATATATACAGTGGTACCTCGACTTACGATATTTTTTCATTCCAGAATGCTGTTCAAGTGCCATTACCAAACGAATTTATCTCCTTAAGAAATGTTGTAAAATAGACTAGTCCTTTTAGACCCCCAAAATTACACTTACAAAAGCATTTAAAAAAATAAACTTACATAAAAGGGTGAGTTTGGGGACCATCGTAAGTCGAGGTACCACTGTATATATATATATACAGTCAACCCTTGGTTCTCGTCGGTAATCCGTTCCAGAGGGCCCGTCAACCACCGGTTTGGTCGAACTCCGATTCTATTTTCCCCATAAGAAATAATGGAAATAAAATTAATCCGTTCCAGACATCCAAAAGTATTAAAATAAAATATTTTTTAGAACTTTTTGACATTAAATTACACACAATTTTATGACAAATAAAGAAATATAATACTACAATAACATGTCACTTACATTTATTGAAGAGTTGTTGATGTGTGCAAGACGGGAGGAGGGGAGAGGATGGAGTAGTATGCTAGTGTTTGGAAGGGGAATCCCCTTCCATTAACACTGCAGGTGCCAAGTTCTTCTCTGGGGTTACTGGCCTTTTTCTTGTAATGCTACACTCCCTGCATGAATGCTACACTCCCTGCATGAATGCTACACTCCCTGCATGAATGCTACACTCCCTGCATGAATGCTACACTCCCTGCATGAATGCTACACTCCCTGCATGAATGCTACACTCCCTGCATGAATGCTACACTCCCTGCATAAATGCTACACTCCCTGCATGAATGCTACACTCCCTGCATGAATGCTACACTCCCTGCATGAATGTTACACTCCCTGCATGAATGCTAAACTCCCTGCATGAATGCTACACTCCCTGCATGAATGCTACACTCCCTGCATGAATGCTACACTTCCTGCATGAATGCTACACTCCCTGCATGAATGCTACACTCCCTGCATGAATGCTACACTCCCTGCATGAATGCTTCACTCCCTGCTACACTCTTTACCACAGGCTTGGCACTAGGAGCTTTCTTGGGGCCCATGGTGGCTTATTTAGCAGTTGCAAGCACTAAAAACACTGGAATAATGACAGTATATATGGTATGAATGCGTGGGTGGTGCGTGCGTAGTGGTCGCTCGCTTGTAAACAATAGCACACTGAGTGCCTGGGTGCCCAGCTGGGCCACGGGCCACGCGTACGCGTCTGGGACGAATTGCCAACTCCGAGCGTCCGCCTAATACCGAGCCAAAATTCTTGTAAAAAACCTGTTGAACACCGATTTGGATGACCTCCGACGCCGTCGAGCACTGGGGGTTGACTGTATATATATTTCTTCCTCCGTAAGCCATGCGTGTCGTAAAGAGGCGACTAAAATGCCGGGAGCAAGGGGCTAGTAACCCCTTCTCCTGTATAGTATATTACTAAATGTAAAAGGAGAAACTTTCGTTTTTTCTTTTGGGCCACCCCGCTTCAGTGGGAAACGGCCGACGTGTTGAAAGAAAGAAGAAGAATATATATATAGTATATATATGGGTGTGAAACATGGGTGGTGAATGTTGCAACAAGAAGGCTGGAGGCAGTGGAGATGTCATGTCTGAGAGCAATGTGTGGATGTGTTGTGTGAATATAATGCAGAGAATTCGTACTTTGGAAATTAGAAAGAGGTGCGGGATTACCAAAACTATTATCCAGAGGGCTGAGGAGGGGTTGTTGAGGTGGTTTGGCATGTAGAGAGGATGGAAGGAAATAAAATGACTTCAAGAGTGTATCAATCTGTAGTGGAGGGAAGGTGGGATAGGGGTCAGCCTAGGAAAGGTTGGAGGGAGGGGTAAAGGAGGTTTTGTGTGCGAGGAGCTTGAACTTCTAGCAAGCATGCATGAGTGTGTTAGATAGGAGCGAATAGAGACAAAGAAGAATAAGAATAAGTTTATTTTGACATGATACATGATTGTACAGAATAATATAATAGTTGGGTGTACATGCCAAAAGCCCCTTAATATGCAGAGCATTTCGGGCAAACTTAAAAATTAACTTAAGATTAGGAAGGCAATAATATTTCATATGGTCATTAGATAAGTTACACTGAGTACAAGAGAATTAAATATTCTATTAGGTAATGCTACACATGGTTTTTAGGACTTGATATGCTGTTGGAGTGTGAGCAAGGTAACATTTATGAAGGGATTCAGGGAAACCGGCAGGCCGGACTTGAGTCCTGGAGATGGGAAGTACAGTGTCTGCACTCTGTAGAAGGGGTGTTAATGTTACAGATTTATAACTGTAGTGTAAGTGCGCCTCTGGCAAGACGGTGATGGAGTGAATGATGATGAAAGTTTCTCTTTTACGGGCCACCCTGCCTTGGTGGGAGATGGCCGATGTGTTAATGAAATAATAATATTAATAATAATATATTAGGTAGTAGGTTGGTAGACAGCAACCACTCAGGGAAGTACTACCATCCTGCTGAGTGAGTGTGAAAGGGAAACCTGTAATTGCTTTACGTGATGGTAGGTTTGCTGGTGTCTTTTTTCTGTCTCATAAACAGGCGGTATAACAGGTATATCTTGCTACTTCTACTTACACTTAGGTCACACTACTCATGCATGCACATGCATATATATTTACACACTTATCTGGATTTTCTTCTGTTTTCTTAATAGTTCTTGTTCTTCTTTATTTCCTCTTATCTCCATGGGGAAGTGGAAAAGAATTCTTCCTCCATAAGCCATGCGTGTTATAAGAGGTGACTAAAATGCAGGGAGCAAGGGGCTAGTAACTCCTTTTCCTGTATACATTACTAAATTTAAAAAAAGAGAAACTTTCGTTTTTCTTTTTAGGTCACCCTGCCTAGGTGGGATATGGCCGGTTCATTGAAAAAAAAAAGCACTGTGAGCAGGGTAATATTTTGTGAAGAGATTCAAGGAAGCCAGTTAGCTGGACTTGAGTCCTAGAGGTGGGAAGTACAGTGCCTGCACTCTAAAGGAGGAGTTTGGGATATTTGCTGTTTCGGGTGAGACAGTGATAGCAGGTCACCTTGCCTCAGTGGGAGGCGACTAGCGTGTTAAAAAAATAATGATGATGATGATTGACTAGGATTGATGAAAACTTGGATATAAAGATAGTACAATAATGCACAACTGTTGACCTATAAATAATGGTGGAGGTACTGCTGTTTATTATGATAATAAATTAAAATGTATAAATGTCATAAAAACATGTTATTAAAAGCAAATAAACACATTAAGTGTATTTGTCTCTTTCTGTATGAATTCTGTAACTCTTATAAAACTTAAGCCAAATTTTGTATGTCCAGTTTACTGTAAAACTTAAATGTTTCGTAATAACTTTCCAAATATTTTATTAATTTTTCATTGATAATTGTTTCTAGTGTTTCAATAATTTTACTTGTCAGACATACGTGTGTTTGTGTATTTTTATTTATGTTACAGTATTTGTTACACAGTATTTATAATTTACTTATGGTATATACAATAATTGATATAATCTTAACATTTTTAGACTTCCTTAACCCTTTGACTGTCGCAACCCCTAATCCTGAGGTGTCTCCTGTTGTCGCAAAATTTTCGAAAAAAAAAAAAAAATTTCTTATGAAATGCTAGAGAATCTTTTCCCGATAGTAATGACACCAAAAGTATGAAATTTGATGGAAAACTTATGGAATTACGCTCTCGCGAAGTTAATGATCTCGGCAATATATACGCATCGGCAATTTTGCCGACTTTGAGCCCTATTTTGGGCCAATTCCATTGTTACAGTTGACCAAACTCATAGCTATTTCTTTATAACTCCATTTGTTCTATCGATTGAGTACAAGAAACCACCAATTTACCGATTTCAACTACCCAATAAAGTGGTCAGAAATTGGCAATTTGGCCAATTTCATGCAAAATAAAAAAGTTGTCAATTTCAAAATAGGGTCCTGAAAAAACAATGCAGACATTCCTGGTACTAAAATAAGATGTTATCTGTTCATTAGTCACGTCTTTAGGCTCCTTTTATATTACTCTTGCTTTCTATTTTGATTTTTTATTCACACAAAAAATAGAAGATTTACCGTTATGCAGACTATTGCATTATTGTAAAAATGGTATAAATAATATCAGTGCACTTGTGAAAGAATATTAGACTCACCATTTGATGTGTATTGGACTCGTGGTGTGATTTGTTTACTCTTGAACATTGGCAAAAATCGAACATTTTCCCTATTTTGAGCTCAATTTCACGGTCGTTTTCATCATGAAACTAATCCAAATCATCTTTATTTCTGTAGTATGTTTTCCATTCTATCAAATGAGACCACGAAAAAAGAGAATGCAACCATAAATACTATACGAAAATACACCTCAAAGTCGGCGTTTTAATCCAAAAACACGGTCGGAGTTTTTTTTTCTCATTATGCACTGCGTGCTGCAGGATTTTTTTATACAGCGCGCGCTGACCACACAGACCCATTCTCTCATATGTGGGCCTACCAGCTTTCTCCCGCTTGATTTGAAGCCGCTAGAATTTTTGAGTATACAGTAGCCCCTTGGTTTTCTTGTTTAATCCGTTCCTGAGGGATATACTAAAACTGAAACACACGAAAACTGAAACCATTTTCCCCATAAGAAATAATGGAAATTCAATTAATCCGTTCCAGAAACCCAGAAGTTTGGAAAAAAAAAATTTGGGAGGCCTTAGTCCTCATCTGGGGTCACTTCCCTTCTTTGTCTTTTAATCCCACTAGGACCAGCTTGAGAGTCACTGCACACCTGTGGCACTAAATATCTCTCCAGAGAGCTCTGTGTCTGGCGGCTCTTTAAAATGTCCCTAAAATGGGACATTGCATTGTCATTGTAAAAGTAGCCAGCACGGATTGCAACATCTTTCTCAGGGTGATGTTCCTCCACAAATGATTGCACCCTACTCCACATTGCACAAATCTCCTTAATCTCTGAAGAAGGCACCTTACATCTCTCTTCCTCCACTGAAGCAATTTCCTGAGTTGTCGTTTGATGTTGTTGCAGCTCAAGCTCTTGCAGCTCTTCAGTGATTAGATCTTCATTGTGGTCCTCCACCAACTCTTCCACATCTTCGCCACTCACATCCAACCCCATGCAATTCCCCAATGCCACAATACTTTCCACAACTTCCATAGGCTTCTCAGGGTCAGCCCCAAACCCTTCAAAATCCCTCTCTGGGACACAATCTGGCCACAACTTTCTCCAAGCAGAGTTCATCATCCTGGATGTCACTCCCTACCAAGCTTTATCTATAAGGTCTATGCAATGGAAGATATCAAAGTGATCCTTCCAGAACTCTTTTAGGGTCAATTTAGTGTCATTGGTCACATCAAAGCACCTTTGAAACATTGCTTTGGTGTACAGTTTTTTGAAGTTTGCAATGACCTGCTGGTCCATGGGCTGGATGAGAGGAGTGGTGTTAGGAGGCAAGAACTTCACTGTTACAAATTTGAAATCCTTAGACATTTGGTCTTCCAAGTCTTGAGGATGACCAGGAGCATTGTCCATTACCAGGAGGCACTTAAGTGGCAATTTATTGTCCAATAGATATTTCTTCACACTGGGGCCAAACACTTGATTAAACCATTCCAGGAAAATTTCCCTAGTGACCCATGCCTTAGCATTAGACTTCCAAAACACACACAATTTACTCTTGTCAACACTGTAGTTCTTGAACACTCTGAGATTTTCAGAGTGATACACCAGTAAAGGCTTCACTTTGAAATCCCCACTAGCATTACCACACAACATTAAGAGTTAGCCTGTCTTTCATAGGCTTGTGTCCTCGCATTGCCTTTTCCTCCTGCGGGATGTAGGTCCTCCTTGGCATTTTCTTCCAAAAGAGGCCTGTTTCATCACAATTAAACACTTGTTGGGGTTTGAAATTTTCAGCCCTACATATTTTTTAAAGTCGCGCACAAATTTTTCAGCCCCTTGTTTATCTGAACTGACACCCTCACCATGCCTTGCAAGACTGTGTATGCCAGTTCGCTTCTTAAATTTTTCGAACCAGCCTTTGCTGGCCTTAAATTCGTCATCATTATCACTGGTTCCAGGCATTTTCTTGACAAGATTGGTATGCAACTGCCTTGCTTTTTCACGTATGATGGATTGCACAACACTATCACCCGCTAGCAGTTTTTGGTTTATCCACAGCAACAACAATTTCTCCATATTTTCTATTGTTTGTGATCTCTGTTTCGTTATTGTATTCACCCCTTTCACAAAATTAGCTTCAGTGATTGCTTTTCTCTTATACACAATGGAACCGATGGTTGTTGGGTCTTTCTTGTATATCCTGGCGAGCTCGGCAATACATACACCACTATCATATTTTTCTATTATTTCTTTCTTCAGTTCTATGGTGTTCCTCACTTTCTTTACCAAAGAAGTGGCACTAGGAGCTTTCTTTGGGCCCATGGTAGCTTATTTAGTAGTCACACACAATAATCAAGGCCCAAAAACAATGAATTGTTAATAAATGTTTTGTATAAACTCCTGGGGTGATGTTCACTCAAGTGTAAACAATGCTAGACTGCGTGACAATGTGCGTGGGAGGTGCGTGGGTGGTGGCCTATGGCCTTTGTATGTGCGCGGCACTGGTGGACAGGTTCCGGACCAAGCACGAAAACGGAGGGAATCACACGAAAACAGAGATACAGTAGGGCCCCGCTTTTCGGCGTTTCGTCTTTCGGCGTTCCGTTCATACGGCGAGTTCAAATTATGACCAAAACTTTTGTATACAGCGAGCGTCTTTCAGATACGGCGCGCGCCACCCGGTTTGTTTATATTTTCCGTGAGCACATCTCTCTATTATGTAATCATCACTCTTGGGCACATTAAATGTCCAATTTTACGTCAATATAGACATTTTCATTAATCCATCTATGATATTTTCTTCAAAATTATAAAAGAAACACGTTACAAAGCATATAAACATGCTGTTTATATGCTATGGTGTTGCCGGGCGGAGGGAAAACATTACGTAATATTAATAATAATCACTCTTGGGCACATTAAATGTCTTATTTTACGTTAATATAGACATTTTCATTAATCCATCTATGATTTTTTCTTCAAAATTATATAAGAAACATGTTACATAGCATATAAACATGCTGTTTATATGCTATGGTGTTGCCGGGCGGAGGGAAAACATTACGTAATATTAATAATAATCACTCTTGGGCACATTGAATGTCTTATTTTACGTTAATATAGACATTTTCATTAATTCATCTATGATATTTTCTTCAAAATAATTTAAAAAAACGCGTTACATAGCATATAAACATGATACATACACCCACAGAATAAAAATTGACAAATATGAGATTTGTTTACCAAACGACTTTGTAGAAGTCGGAAGAATTACGTTTTCTCTAGTCAAACATTGAGGGATAACTGTAGAAAAATATTCCTTTCATACGCCTTCACTCTATATATAGTTATTCACGACCCTTGTGGGTTTAGCACTTCTTTTTTATTATGATAATAATAATGGTAATACTATCATTAACTCTAAAAATAGTGTGTTGCATGAGAACGGGAGTGTTGCTGTTTGTTTATTTTGTACTAACTTGTACACAATGTAAGAGTATTTGTATTGTGAGGTAATTATTATTATAATAAAAAAAATTATTTTGAGGTAAAAGTCTCACAAACTCTTACAAACGTATGTGAATGAACTAAAAGTGGACACGTATTAATCGCATTCATTTCGCCTGACCGAGTGATCGCCCACTACCTGTTCAGTTTGTTTTTTTACCTTGTCTAAACTCCGTATCTCGTTCTCTCTCTCGTTTACTAGTTGGCTCTCATTGACTATGGCGTCTAAGCTTAGTTGTGATAAAAGAGGAGTCGTAAGCCTCTTACTTTAAGTGCCAAGTTAGAAATGATTAAACTCAGTGAACTGACTTTTTTGGGTTATCCTGGGTTGTCTACGCATATTTGTTATGTATGATAATCTATGTAACTGTATTTGTGTATACCTGAATGAACTTACTAACAAGGTATATGATGATCGCTGAGATAGCCATCAAATACAGTTACATATAGCAGCATATGTGTAGAGAACCCAGGATAACCCAAGAGTGTACTCACCTAATTGTGGTTGCAGGGGTCGATACTTAGCTCCTGGCCCCGCCTCTTCACTGACCGCTACTAGGTCCTCTCTCTCCCTGCTCCATGATCTTTATCATACCTCGTCTTAAAGCTATGTATGGTTCCTGCCTCCACTACATCACTTGCCAGACTATTACTCTTCCTGACTACTCTATGGCTGAAGAAATGCTTCCTAACATCCCTTTGACTCATCTGAGTCTTCAACTAATACTCTTGCTAGGAGCTAGTGCTGCTGGGGATTGCAAGTTAAAACCTATGATAATTTATCACTCAGAGAATCCTAGGGCCCTAAAGAACTATGCAAAAGGTAGCCTCCCTGTTTATTATAAATCCAATTCAAAAGCTTGGATGACTACTGATCTTTTCATAAATTGGTTCACAGACTATTTTTAAGCCAATGTTAATACTTTAAGGTATGTAATAAGTGTACTCTGTGTGTATCATACTTTTTATTGTGTTTTTTAATGCCTAGTGCTATTGCTAACTTAATATAAGTTAATGTAAGCTTGTTGTCTGGCATTTATATGCATTTAGAAGTGGAAAAAATGGCGTTCTGCTTTTCGGCGATGTCTGCTTTAAGGCACTAGCCTGGAACCTAACCTGCCGTATAAGTGGGGCCCTACTGTACACGAAAACGTAGGGATCACTGTACAGTGGACCCTCGGTTAACGAATACCCCGGAAATCGTGCAATTATGTAAGTATAATTTTGTAAGTTCTTGTGGAAGTGTATTTTTGGGGGTCTGAAATAGACTAACCTACGTGAAATTTTTCCTTAAGGGAGTAAATTCGTTCGGTAATGGCACTTGAGCAGACTTCAGGAGTGAAGTTTTTACAAAACTCGGGGGTCCACTGTATATACGTCCGAAACAGTGGCTCGTAAGACGTATATATATGACCAAAACAGTCAAAGGGTTAATATCTTTGGAATACATATGGTATTAAATAAGTTCCTAGGAAGAATGTTCAGTTATATTAAACTTATCATACATAATTTGAGCATCTGAAAGGATGGAACTTAATATTCCACTTTTTTGGGGTGTAGGCTGTCCACGTGTTGAGACCTGCAAGGACACAGTACATGGCTGCTGTCCAGATGATGCAACACCAGCACAAGGCCCTGACAACAGAGGCTGCCCAGGCATCTCTCTGTGTGAAAACTCCCTCTTTGGATGTTGTGAGGCTGATAATTTCACTGAGGCCAGTGGACCAAATGGAGAGGGTTGTGAGGACCTCTTGCCATTCAACTGTGAAAAGACAGAGTAAGTGCATAATTAATTGTAATTTTGTATGTTGAGGATAAAGAGTTAACCCCCATGAAAAGTATAAAGCTTACTGAAAGATGGGTTCATTAATTATATACTGTGTAACAAGATTAATTCATTGCAGAAAGGACTTAAATTTAATTGTGTGTACGTACATGACATTTGTAATACTATAACAGCTTTTTCTGAATTATTTTGTAAACTGCATTCAAGTTATAACAAGGATAGGATATCAACATTCCTTTTTTTCTTTCTGAATGTAATTATGATTAAACAAAAAATATGAAATGTTGTTTGTTGAAAAGAATGTGTCAGTATTTAGAAAATGCAAGATGAATCTTTATGATTGCTGAAAAAATCCTCATTATTTCTACTCATTTTTTGTTCTCATTTCAAGCAAATGGCATCAGGTTCAGTTAGGTTATAGCCAAAATGTCCTTTAGGTCATTTTTAACCTTTAACTCTTTCAGGGTGGGTCTCATTGTACTACGGCGTTGAAGCGCACGTCGGTCCCGTTGTTTTACATGATGAGCTCAGCTCTCAGATAAGCTGTGAGGAGTAAATTTGGGCATAGATATAAAAGAATGGGTCTGTGTGGTAAGTGTGCACCATATAAAAAAAATCCTGCACCACGCAGTGCATAATCGAAAAAAAAAACTTTTTGGTTTAAAATAGCGACTGCGGTGTATTTTTGTACGGTTTTTATTGTTGTATTCTTGGTTTCCTGGTCTCATTTGATAGAATGGAAGATACATTACAGAAATAGAGATGATTTTAATTGGTTTCAGGACTGAAAGTAGCTTGAAATTAAGCTAAAAATAGTGGAAATGTTCGATTTTTGCCGATATTCCAGAAAACACAAATTATGTCACTCGTCCAATACACAGCCAACTGGTCGGTCTATTACATGTTCACAAATGTGCTGACATTATTTATACACTTATTACAGTAATGCAGTAGTCTGCATAACAGTAAATATTTTATTTTTTGTGAATAAAAATTAAAAATGGAAAGTAAGCATAATATAGGAGAAAGAAACAAACAAGTATACTATGTATACTATGTGCCTAAATATGCACATAGGCACAATGAAAACTACATGGAAGATGCAGTATAACATTGAACTTATCTTTCACTCTTTCCCTACCTAGCCTAATGCTAAACTTAATAAGGAAACAATTTAAGCATAAATGCCCACCTGCCATTTTTGATGCTGCGAACAAGAGGGAGTGAGGAGAACACCAAAACACCCCCAATGAAAAGTGTTTTGTGCGAATGTGTCAGTAGATATTTTACTTATTGACCTTTAGTTTAGTTGGCCTGGGGTAAGTTAGGTAAGAGAAAAATAATATGGAAAATTAATTATATTAACTCTGTTGTGCCATAACACAATAGTTAACTTACTAAGATTTTTCTGATTATGATCAAGACTCTCAGACTTCTTTGTATACAGAATACCTCATTACAGAGTTGGCAAGGTAATTATTAACCAGCAGGGTAACTTTGAATTGGTGAGCTGCTTTCCTTTGACCTCTATATTATACACACACACAGCAGTTACCCATTACTGTTCATTTATTAGTAATTGCTTATTAACCTCTGAACTGTCATCTCCCCCAAAAAAAAAAAAAAAAAAAAATTCCCGTGTGTGGAAAGCTTTAAAAAAATTCATATAGAATGAAAAAGTGCATTTTTATGAACTGAATAAGACTAAAATTTGTGGAATCTGATAAAAACTTAAAATTTTATGGTGTGTTGAAGTTTGCGAAAAAATGATCACTTGTTGGTAACAGTGGCGTAAATGCACCAGCAATATTTCTATTTTGCAATTTATTATGCCAAATTATGATTGATTTTCAGTTTTTAAATTTTTAATAATGTTTAACACTAGTATTTTATGATATTAGATGTGTTGAAAATGTTTTGGCACTTTCATGGGTAAATGCTTAGCCCAACATTGCTCTTCTTGGAATATATGGTACGTATATATTGGTGAAATTATACTTTATTCTATTGTTTTTTACTATGGTCTTCTAACACTTTGTACAAGAATACCTATAATATTACAGTTGTTTCAAGGTATGATACTCCTCAAAACATGAAAATAGGTTACATGTTTGACTTTATTGAGTAATCCTGAGTTAAATATACTTAGTTTGCTTTGTGGCTGAATTCCACTGTTAGTAGCATGAAAACATAATAATTTGGAATGAAATAAGTTATCTTCATGCCATTTCCACTCCCTCTTTACCGGTTGGGAAGCTGGTGATGGAACAACAGCTCCTGATTTCATTGTTTACTTATGCTTATTAGGCATACTAGTATGTTGACACAGTCATCACTTGTGTCGTTAACTATGATGCACTGTGTGGACCCTCCTGGCCTTAGATTATTTTCAAACTCATGAAGAGATTGTAGAAGACCCAAAGAATTGTTATGAGGACAAAAATATTGGTAGGTGACAGATTTGAAGGTATGAAAAATTGTGCGTACTAGTACATTAGACACATAATCATCAGTTGCATATTAACAAATAACAAGTTTATTTTAGCATGATACATGTTTGTACAAAGGAGTGTAACAATTTGGTGAACATGCCAAAAAACCCTTTATATGCAGAGCATTTCGGGCAAGCTTAAGACTAACTTAAGATTAATAAGGCAATAACAGTGCTGTAATTTTACATATGGTCATTAGGTGAATTACAGTGAATAGAAGAAAACTGAATATTTAACTAGTTCACGCTATATGGCTTTAGTAAGTTCGGTAGAGAATAATTACAGTTTTGATGTAGTATATAAAAATTACAGTACAGTGGTACCTCGGTATACGTCTGCTTTGGAATAAGTCCAACTTTGTATACGTCCTGTTTAGACGTGAAAGTTTTTGCTTGGTATACGACCTTGGTTTGGAATACAACTCGCGTGCTAGAACTTGTATCAAAATCAAATAAAAATAAAAATCTTTATTTCCTTGTAAAGCTTACAGTGTGTGGTTTACATGTTATAAAATGTTAATTACATTGGTACCTCGAGTTACGAGCTTGTTTCATTTCAGAATGCTGTTCGAGTGCCGATATTGAACGAATTTGTTCCCATAAGGAATAATATAAATTAAATTAATCCATTTCAGACCCCCAAAAATACACTTACAAAAGCACTTACATAATTGTTCGAGTTGGGAGCTGCTCGTATGTCGAGGTACCACTGTACAAAGAATGCCACTAGCATGCGTAGGCATTTCGGGCAGACTAATACTGATTCTTAGGAATTATTAGGAATTTTATGTTTACAGTCATTTGGGTGGGTGTAAGTGTAAATTAGGTAATATACAAATACAGTTACATAGATTATCATACATAGCAGCATATGTGTAGAGAACCTAGAATAACCCAAAAATGTCAGACAAAGTGACTTATTTCCATTGTTTACCTCTCGAGACAAAGCCACGACTGCCCGCTGGCGTCAGTACGCCCATTGCTACCATTCAGTGAACATCCTGCGCTGTAACTCTGTGAATTTTCACGTGATTTTGTGTTTTTTCGTATAAATTTTTAGTAAATTCATTAACCATGAGTTCTAAGAAAGTTAATGAGAAGAGCCAAGCAACGAAGAAAATGGTTAGGATCACCATGGAGGTGAAAAAAGAGATTGTTGAAAAGTATGAAGGTGGTATGCATATCCGGGACTTGGCTGCTGCATACCGTATGCCGAGAACAACGGTATCTACGATTGTGAAAAACAATCAAAGTTCTTTGGACAGATTTTTAGTAAAAGTCAAACCTGGTGAGCTTCAACCAGGTCCAAATAGGAAAAAGAGACAGAAAAGAGAAGGGGACTCTCCTTCCAAACAATAACATTACCTCCTCCTCCCTTCTCAGCACTATCCTAGTAGGCACTCGACTCTTTTCAGCAAAGTAAGTGAGGTTAAATTTGCATTTATTTCATCTAATTCTTTTGTATGTATTTTAGTATTAAGTAGTGTTTAAATTACATATTTTAGTATTAAGCAGTGTTTAAATTATTTTATGCAACCCCATCAATGTATAATATGCCAATAACAAGAGGATTTTTTTTTCATGGGAATGGATTAATCGTTTTCCCTATATTTCTTATGGGAAAATTTGTGTTATACGTCCTGTTTGATATAAGTCCAAGGTCCTGGAATGGATTAAGGACATATGCCAAGGTACCACTGTATTACAATTTAGCACAATTTAAAACAATGAAGTTGAAACAATTTTAAGTTTAAAGTAATGATTAAATAGTTGAGCAATCATTAAGCACAATTTACAATATGAAGTATTACAATTTAACAAAATTTAAAACAATGAAATTGAAACAATTAAAAGTTTGAAGTAAATGATCAAATAGTTGAGCAGTCATAAATTATTTAGGAGTTTTTTGAGTAACTGGTAGGTGTTAAGTAAAGTGTTTGTTTGGTTAATTTTGGATGATGAGGTGATTTCTAAGAAGGGCCTTAAATTGATTTGCAGGCAGGGGCCCTTTAGTGTGTTCTGGCAATGAATTCCAGATATTCAGGCCTTTTATGTGCATAGCATTTTTGCATAGGGAGAGATGGACACAAGGGATATTGAAGAGTGATTTGTCCCTTGTATTATGCCTGTGTGTTCTGTTGTAGTTATCAAGGAGGAGTTTGAGAGGAGGGTTAATATTTGAGTATAATGTTCTGTGTGTGTAGTATGCACAATAATTCTGCAAGTTAAGGCTCTTAAAAAGTGGTGGAGTGTGGTGTCTTGTGCAGGAGTTGGTAATCAATTGCACTGCGATTGATTACCAACGTAGATCTACGTTCTCTCGCCCAGTGCTCTGAATATTTTGAAAAAAAAAAATTGTTGTTTTTTAAATGAAGAGGACATTTTTTTACATAAAGTAATGTAATTTTTTTTTTTTTATCAGTAATTATGGAGATATAAGGCGCAAAGTCGGTGCTTGTCGCTCACCTGACGCAACAAGGAGTCCTCCTGCTTGCAGAAGTGTTGCCCATATACCTTTTTTCCTCATTTTTTTTTTAATTTATATAATTTTTATGTTCTGATAATTACAATTTGTAGTACAGTAGAACGTCATTTAGCACGATAGTTACGTTCCTGAAAAAGTCGTGTTAGATAATTTCGTGTTAAATAATTAAAAGAACTAATGGGAAAAATAGGGTTACGTTCCTGGTAGTCCCCAAAAAGCCAAACAAGTTTTTTTTAGACCAACAGATCTTACAAAAATAAAAGTGAATATGTAATTGTAGTTAATTAACGTGATGTATTATGTTGTTTTTACTGCTTAAGACTACAAATGTAATAGAAATAATAGTATTTACCTTAAATTGTGGGTGCTGGTGTTTGTGGATGATTGTGAAGAGAGTGGAGAGTTATGCTGTGGCCCTACTGGGCTGAGGTGGATAGTAGAAGTTCTTGAACTGAAGTCGATGGTTGAACTGAGTGTCTAACTTTAAGTCAGTCAAGTCAGTCAGTAAGTCAGTCAGTCAGTCAGTCATTAAGTCAGTCAAGCCATTCAGTAAGTCAGTCAAGCCATTCAGTAAGTCAGTCAAGCCATTCAGTAAGTCAGTCAAGTCATTCAGTAAGTCAGTCAAGTCATTCAGTAAGTCAGTCAAGTCATTCAGTAAGTCAGTCAAGTCATTCAGTAAGTCAGTCAAGTCATTCAGTAAGTCAGTCAAGTCATTCAGTAAGTCAGTCAAGTCATTCAGTAAGTCAGTCAAGTCATTCAGTAAGTCAGTCAAGTCATTCAGTAAGTCAGTCAAGTCATTCAGTAAATCAGTCAAGTCATTCAGTAAGTCAGTCAAGTCATTCAGTAAGTCAAACAAGTTTTTTTTAGACCAACAGATCTTACAAAAATAAAAGTGAATATGTAATTGTAGTTCATTAACGTGATGTATTATGTTGTTTTTACTGCTTAAGACTACAAATGTAATAGAAATAATAGTATTTACCTTAAATTGTGGGTGCTGGTGTTTGTGGATGATTGTGAAGAGAGTGGAGAGTTATGCTGTGGCCCTACTGAGGTGGATAGTAGAAGTTCTTGAACTGAAGTCGATGGTTGAACTGAGTGTCTAACTTTAAGTCAGTCAAGTCAGTCAGTAAGTCAGTCAGTCAGTCAGTCAGTCATTAAGTCAGTCAAGCCATTCAGTAAGTCAGTCAAGCCATTCAGTAAGTCAGTCAAGTCATTCAGTAAGTCAGTCAAGCCATTCAGTAAGTCAGTCAAGTCATTCAGTAAGTCAGTCAAGTCATTCAGTAAGTCAGTCAAGTCATTCAGTAAGTCAGTCAAGTCATTCAGTAAGTCAGTCAAGTCATTCAGTAAGTCAGTCAAGTCATTCAGTAAGTCAGTCAAGTCATTCAGTCAGTCAAGTCAGTCAGTCAGTCAGTCAAGTCAGTCAGTCAGTCAAGTCAGTCAGTCAGTCACACAAACTTATGTTTACATCTTTTTATGTGTACAAAGTAACACTTCATTACGGCCACGGGTTATGTCTTGTCTAATATCTTTTTCTTCGTTAATTCAAGATCAAAACACAATTCACTCTTATTCTTCACAAACAGCTGGCTTGTAGCCAGGACTTCTTGACGCATATGAAATACGTACGAATGCTGGGATGGTGGGGTCCGTGGTGGCTGGGTAAGGCGGGTGGTGTCTGCTGAACCACAACAGTAGTAGTAACAAGACTGCTTGTGAGAATGGTTATTTGTTTTTCCTTCCCACAAACTATAAGTAAGTTTATTCAGGTATACACAGATACAGTTACGAAGATTATCATATGCAGCATATGTGTAGAGAACCTAGGATAACCCAAAAAGTCAGAGTGACAGTATTTCCATTGACTGACTTGGGTTATCCTAGGTTCTCTACACATATGCTGCTATGTATGATAATGTATGTAACTGTACTCACCTAATTGTGGTTGCAGGGGTCGAGACTCAGCTCCTGGCCCCGTGTATCTGAATAAACTTACAGTTTGCAGGAAGGAAAAACAAATTCCCTTTTCCTCAAAGCATGAGGATTCTTAGGCAGTAAATAACCATGCGCTCAAAATTTTTCCCCTCCTGCCGAACCGTGTAATATCATCTTTACGTCGTGTAAAATGATAATGTGTCGCAAATCTTAAATCGTGCAATACCGGTACGTGCAACATAATCTCGTGCTAAATGATGTTCTACTGTAGTTCTTGTTTTTTCATAGCTAATGTTTGTTCTGACACTAATATTAGGTACTGATATAGTACTTAAATAGTCACAAACACACTGACAGGTGAACATTTTCACCTGCCTTGGTCACCTACTATTGTCTAGAAATAGTACAGTGGACCCCTGGTTTTCGTAATTAATTTGTTCTAGAATGCTGTTCAAGTGCCGTTACCAAACAAATTTGTTCCCATAAGGAATAATGTAAATTAGATTAGTCCTTTTAGACCCCCAAAAATACACTTACAAAAGCACTTACAAAAATACACTTACATAATTGTTCGAGTTTGGAGCATTACAAACACCGGGGGTCCACTGTATATATGTACAGTGGAACCTTGGTTTTCGTTTGCCCTGATTTTCATTTAATTCGGTTTTCGACGACTTTTTTTCATCAAAATATTGTCCCAGTTTTCATTCGTCACCTTGGTTTTCGTCCTCCGTACTGAATGTGTCTGCCTGCCCGCACCCACACAAAGCATCCCAAGCACGCATTCTGAGTCAATCTGGCTTTGTTGGTGGTAGAGGGTGGTAGTGATGGTGGTAGAGGGTGGTAGTGGTTGCGATGGTGGTAGAGGGTGGTAGTGATGGTGGTAGAGGGTGGTAGTGATGGTGGTAGAGGGTGGTAGTGATGGTGGTAAAGGGTGGTAGTGATGGTGGTAGAGGGTGGTAGTGATGGTGGTACAGGGTGGTAGTGATGGTGGTACAGGGTGGTAGTGATTGTGGTAGAGGGTGGTAGTGATTGTGGTAGAGGGTGGTAGTGATGGTGGTAGAGGGTGGTAGTGGTTGTGCGACAGGGGTCCAGTGCCAGTAAAAGACAAAGAAGGGAAGTAACCCCGGATAGGGACTTGATACCTGAAGTCCTTATGGAAGGGGATTCCCCTTCCAAACAATAAACTCTCCTCCCTCTCCCCTCCTTGCCGTCTTCCATACGCCAACAAGAGTCTTTAATAAAGGTAAAACTGATTTAAATGTTCATTTATCCATTATAATTAGTTCTTTATATTTATTTCTCATTGTTTTCTGTATGTAAAACTAGTTATTCTTTATAAAATGTATTTTTTTTTAATAATTTTGGGTGTCTGGAACAGATTAATTGGATTTACATTATTTCTTATGGGAAATATTGCTTTAGTTTTCGTTGAATTTGGTTTTCGTCAGACTCTCTGGAACAAATTAAAAACAAAAACTGAGGTTCCACTGTACAAAGTATTTATAGTTCCCAGCAATGTTTTAGACATGCTGGAGTATATGTGAAACTCCTTGAAGCATGGTGTAAGACGAGTGTCACTCCACTGCTGACAGTGCAGCAATGGACATGATCATGCACTGCCTTGGCTGTTTGTTTGTTTTCACTGTTACATATAAACATCTGTTTGTCTGTCTATCTGTCTAGCTCTGTCTCTTTATCTCTGTCTCCGCTTATCTGTGTGTTTGTCTTCCTGTCTCTGCTTGTCTCTTTCTGTCTCGGAACCAACAGGTATTACACACGGTGCAAAGTCTCGTCTGATTCCTGAACAAGTGAAAATGCGTATTACTTGCCAGTCATTCTCATTATGCCTTATATCTACAAGCACAGTATAGCACTTTGTCTGGATTTTTTGGATTATCCTAGGTAATTTACACTACATGTATGTATAATAACTATTTATGTGTATCTGTGAGATAGAGACAGGGATAGAGACAGAGAGAGAGAGATAGACAGAGATACAGAGACAGGCAGAGATACGTAGATACAGATGGAGATAGAGACATCCAAAGTCAATCAGCCACCCGGCCCACCAGCCACCCAGCCTGCCAGCCACCCGGCCAGCCAGCCACCCGGCCAGCCAGCCACCCGACCTGCCAGCCACCTGGCCTGCCAGCCACTCGGCCAGCCAGCCACCTGGCCAGCCACCCAGCCTGCCAGCCACCCGGCTTGCCAGCCACCCGGCCTGCCAGCCACCCGGCCTGCCAGCCACCCGGCTTGCCAGCCACCCGGCCTGCCAGCCACCCGGCCAGCCAGCCACCCGTCCTGCCAAACACGTATTACACGTTCCAGAATTGTTTCTCTTTACTTAGGGAATAGGTTATAAGACATTCTGGCAGGATGACACTACCAGTGGTATCAAAATTGAAAGGATGTTGCATAAATGTTGCGCATGGGTTATTATCGAGGTTTTTGATAATTTACTCGACCACTAGTAGCCACATCCATCTCAAAGCCACTAAACTTGGAGTCAACATTACTTTCCTCTTAAAAGGGGAGTGTTAATATGACATGACATCAGTGAATCCCTGGTGTTTGCCACGTTCTTTGCTCTAGCTGGGACTCAATTGAACTGGTGTCCCACAAGGTTCTAAGTGTTCCCAGATTTTTTTAATACTGCACACACCAAGTATTAAGACTCATTCTATACTGACCAAGCATCTCAAGCCAATCGTCCCAAATTTGGAGGCAGGAAAAATAAAACGTTGATCTATGTTTGGACAGTTAAGGGGTTAAAGGTTTAAGGTGATTTGCTGTGGTTGAACCCCATGCACAAATACCATTGGTGAGGTAAGGGTAAACGAGAGAGTGGTAAAGAGCAAGAAGAGCCGTTTGGGGTACATAATTCCGTATCTTTGAAAGATTGCCTACTGTTTTGGAGACTTTCTTGGATATTTGCTGTATGTGGGTCTCTAATTTGAGACTGCAGTCAAGGTGGAGACCTAGAAATTTGCCCTCTGTGTTCTTAAAGGTTAAAACTTATTCACTTTTTCACTTTTATTCTAGTATGCTTCATGTTTTTCTTTCTTTACAAGTTTTTAAGTTCTAAGGATAAATATTATTTAAATTGCTCTTGTAGGTTTGGTTGCTGCCCTGATGGTGTATCTCCAGCATCTGGTGAAAACTTTGCAGGATGTAGTAGCTTTGAGTGTGAAGGATCTGGTCCATGCGAATTCTGTAATGAGACCAAATATGGGTGCTGTCCTGATGGTGTTTCAGCAGCTCAAGGCCCTGACTCTGAAGGCTGTCTTGATGCAACTGAAGAATCACCCTCAGAACAAATAACAGGTTAGAGTTGTTTTGCTGTTTCAGTTCCTTAGCATTTTGGTGGTAAATTTTAAACAAAATGTAGCTGTGATAAGATTTGTGAGTTTTATTGAGGAATTAGTCTGTTTTTTTTAAAACTTGTTTCTACAATTGTGTGTTGGTGACTTACTAAGAACATGACTTACTTAGGTCCTAATAGGATCTATCTTGCACTTTTGTGCTCACTATATGCTTCCTTCCACCTACATTAACATGTAGTTGTTCATGGGGAACTTAAAATTTGTACTTAGTAAAGAGAATGTCATAATGGCACAAACACACACAGTATCTGACCCACCCAGTTCTAGATAAATAATGTTGGAGGACGTTATATTGAAAACACGCAAGGCTAATGATAGAGTCATCAATCCTTTATTGATGATGCTTTGCCTACACAGTGGGCTTTTATCAAGTCACAAATAAATGACTTGATAAAGTCCACTGCTTTGGTGAAACATTATCAGTAAATGACTACATATAAGTGGTGAGTGTTTCCTTTTTTGGGTCACCCTACCTTAGTGGGAAAAATAAAATCTAGATAGTACATCACAGTTTATGTTGCCCATATTTTTTGATGTGGTGAAAGGTTCATGCTGTATTAAAAACAGTAAAATGTCACACTTTGAATCCTATTTAGGAAGAGGAATCTACATTGCATATTGAAGGTATGCCATAATGTTATGCTGTGTAAATCAGATAGTCATCAAGGAAGAATTTTCTTTAGGCGGAATTTTTTTATGAAACCCTTTTTTGAGTTAAAATCACTAGAGTTAGTCAAAAGTGGTAACAAGTGTAAGTAAGTTATAGTTCCTATATATGAATACATAAAAGCATTTTAAGAGTTTGATGGCACATTTATTAATAATTTAGCTAAGTTAAAACATAACCTATTGAAGAAGACAAATGTGCTAGTAAAGTACACATTATAATTATTGGAGCAATGTGGCAAATGTTGCAAGTGTATGGAATAGGTAGTAAGTTACTGAAGGCTGTAAAGAGTTTTTATGAGGATAGTGAGGCTCAGGTTAGGGTGTGTAGGAGAGAGGGTGATTACTTCCCGGTAAAAGTAGATCTTAGACAGGGATGTGTAATGTCACCATGGTTGTTTAATATATTTATAGATGGTGTTGGGGAGAGGGGTGGGATTAAATTATGGGGAATTAAATGCAAAATGGAAGTTGACACAGTTACTTTTTGCTGATGATACTGTGCTTATGGGAGATTCTAAAGAAAAGTTGCAAAGGTTAGTGGACGAGTTTGGGAGGGTGTGTAAAGGTAGAAAGTTGAAAGTGAACATAGATAAGAGTAAGGTGATGAGGGTATCAAACGATTTAAATAAAGAAAAATTGAAAAATTGGATATCACATTGGAGAGAGGGATTATGGAAGAAGTAAATGTTTTCAGATATTTGGGAATTGACGTGTCAGCGGATGGGTTTATGAAGGATTAGGTTAACCATAGAATTGATGAAGGAAAAAAGGTGAGTGGTGCGTTGAGGTATCTGTGGAGACAAAAAACGTTATCCATGGAGGCAAAGAAGGGAATGTACGAAAGTATAGTGGTACCAACATTCTTATATGGGTGTGAAGCATGGGTTGCAAATGCTGCAGTGAGGAGAAGGCTGGAGGCAGTGGAGATGTCTTGTCTAAGGGCAATGTGTGGTGTAAATATTATGCAGAAAATTCGGAATGTGGAAATTAGGAGAAGGTGTGGAGTTACTAAAAGTATTTGTCAGAGGGCTGAAGAGGGGTTGTTGAGGTGGTTTGGTCATTTAGAGAGAATGGATCAAAGTAGAATGACTTAGAGAGTGTATAAATCTGTAGGGGAAGGAAGGCGGGGTAGGGGTCGTCCTAGAAAAAGTTGGAGGGAGGGGGTAAAGGAGGTTTTGTGGGTGAGGGGCTTGGACTTCCAGCAAGCATGTGTGAGCGTGTTAGATAGGAGTGAATAAAGACGAATGGTTTTTGGGACCTGACGAGCTGTTGGAGTGTGAGCAGGGTAACATTTTGTGTAGGGATTCAGGGAAACCAGTTAATTAATTTAGTTGGACTTGAGTCCTGGAAATGGGAAGTACAATGCCTGCACTTTAAAGGAGGGGTCTGGGATAGTGACAGCTGGGAGGGACTATTCTCAGCTGTTGTATCTGAGCGCCTCTGCAAAGACAGTAATTATGTATGAGTGTGGTGAAAGTGTTGAATGTTGATGAAAGTATTTTCTTTTTGGGGATTTTCTTTCTTTTTGTGTCACCCTGCCTCGGTGGGAGATGGCCGACTTGTTGAAAAAAAAAAAAAAAATGTGTGTGAACTATTTATACTTTATTTCAGAGTCATCTATGACAACAGCTATAACTGTGACAACCTCAACAACAACAGAGATTCCTCCTGACTGTGTATTCTCATCATTTGGTTGTTGCCCAGACAATTATACTGCTGCACATGGACGAAATGATGAAGGATGTTGTCTCTCTTCAGCATTTGGTTGTTGCCCAGATTATATTACTGATGCACAGGGACCAAATTTACAAGGTAATAATTATGTTCACTGCATTGATGTGTCCTCCTCTGCCTACCACACAGTAGCAATCAACAAATATCAGTTGTCCCTTCCATTGTATCCAACATGGCAGATTGATTAATTAGCAGTAGTTATAGCAGTCCTAGGTAGTAGGTTGGTAGACAGCAACTGCCCAGGGAGGTACTACTGTACTGCCAAGTGAGTGTAAAACGAAAGCTTGTAATTGTTTTACATGATGGTAGGATTGGTGGTGTCTTTTTTCTGTCTCATAAACATGCAAGATTTCAGGTACGTCTTGCTACTTCTACTTACACTTAGGTCACACTATACATGCATGTACAAGCATATATATACACACACCCCTCTGGGTTTTCTTCTATTTTCTTACTAGTTCTTGTTCTTCTTTATTTCCACTTATCTCCATGGGGAAGTGGAACAGAATTCTTCCTCCGTAAGCCATGCGTGTCGTAAGAGGCGACTAAAATGCCGGGAGCAAGGGGGTAGTAACCCCTTCTCCTGTATACATTACTAAAGTTAGAAAACTTTTGTTTTTCTTTTTGGGTATAATTAAAAATGCTTAATCTCCCACAGTTAAATCATTAAGAAAGACCTTTAATGCTGTTGACCATAACAGTATTCTTCTTAAACTAAGCTTACTTGCTTAGAATTTATAATTACTATTAATCACCTTATTTGCTAAAAATTGTACTTATCTTTTATCCTATTCTCCAACTGCCTAAAATTTTATTTCAAGCTATTTTTTATTATTAATAAATTTTACTTTTGTACACTATTATACACTTTAGCACTTATTTCTCCTTTAATAGTTAACTTTGATTTTCATTATATTGCCTTTAATAAATTCTATAATCACAACTAGTGCAATACTGAATCTTAATATTTGTTCCATTATAACTTACTACTAATCATAATAATTTTCCAACCAGTTCTATTAGCTAGTTAAATAATAAATCAATTACACTGTAAAGATATATCCTAAACCTCTGTGACTTCTGTTCAAAAGTGTGTTAATCCAATAGCTAGTAAAATCAATTGATCAGATATCATATCTTTAAGTTTAGCATTATTCATTGTTCTTAAGTCTTTTTAGAATCACACTCATATACAGTGGTACCCCGACTTACGATATTTTTTCATTCCAGAATGCTGTTCAAGTGCCATTACCAAACGAATTTATTTCCATAAGAAATGATGTAAAATAGACTAGTCCTTTTAGACCCCCAAAATTACACTTACAAAAGCATTTAAAAAAATAAACTTACATAAAAGGGTGTGTTTGGGGACCATCGTAAGTCGGGGTACCACTGTATAAACTTTTGTTTAATTAATTAACTAACTCATGTGCTAACTCAGGTGTTATAGTTTTAGATTCTTATTAGCTGTAAATTGACTTCCTTAGCTCATTTTTTCATTTTTGTAAACATATCCAACGTACTAACTCACGTGCCAAGAAATCCTTTTGCATTGTCATATTCTTACGTCTACTTGCGTTGTTCTATTTTTAAGTTTAATTATAGAATCACACTAAATCTTATGATTCCAAACATTGATCCTGATACCAACCTTCTATTAAATGACTTACATGAACCTAACAACAACTCTCATTACTACACAGCAGAACAGGCTAAAACACTACTCAAATCCAACAATAACATAACTATCTTTAACTACAATGTCAGATCTTTAAGCAAACATTTTGATGACCTCACTGCATTATTAAACTCACTACAGGCCAATATGTCCATCATTGCTCTCACTGAAACCTGGTTAAAGCCTCATACTACAGATATCTATGCCATTCCTGGTTACACAGCCATACACAATTGTAGGCCAGACCAACAAGGAGGTGGCACAGCTATGTTATACTCAGACCAGCTTGAATGTATTAACAATACATGCACAAGAGATGAACATGGAGAATATATAATAGCTAAGTTTAAATCCAAATACCTACAAAAACCTCTCACAGTTATAAACATCTATAGATTACCACAGTCAAACATTCAGCAATTTAGTGAAAAATTAGGAAGTATGATTACTGATGCACACATGAACAAAGACCACTTAATCCTCACAGGAGACTTCAATATAAACCTCCTACAAGATCAGGACCCACAAGTAACTGAATTCACAAACACTATGAGCAACTGCTTGCTGCTCCCGACAATAACAAAACCTACGAGAATCTCTGAGACCTGTGCCTCTCTATTAGACCATATCTGGACTAACACCATATCCCCATTAAAATCAGGCATAATCACAGACAATACCACAGACCACTACCCAACCTTTCTCATAACAAATCTCGGAAAATTACCACTAGAGACTACTAAAGTTACCTTCAGACTACATAATGAGACAGATATAAATAACTTTATAACAGCTATGACAAACACTGACTGGCAAACAGAAATAGACAACTTCCCAGATACTGACTTATGTATTAATAATTTTCTTAAAAAGACCCAATACCTCTATAATAAGCATTGCCCTAAAAAAAACTAAACAAATCACAACTAAAAGATTAAATAGTCCCTGGCTAACCCCCAGCATACTCAAATCCATTAATATAAAGCACCTATATGAAAAACAGTACAGAATGGGTCAAATAACAAGAGAACAAACAAAACGCTACTCATCAAACCTAACAAGTCTGATAAGGTAAAAAAAATTGTACTATGAGAACAGATTACATAACTTAAAAGGTGATATAAAAAAGACCTGGAAAACCCTATCTGAAATTCTAGGAACTAAAAAGATATCCACAAACAGAACAATCAAGCTAACAAAACCAGATGAACCCCTATTCCCATCCATTGAAACAGCAAACAAACTCAATGATTTCTTCTCCACCATAGGTAAAAAGCTGGCAAGCAAAATCCCAAGTTCAAATACTCCACCTAACGACTATCTCACTGGCACCTATCCGAACACACTATTCCTAGCCCCAACCAACCCAATAGAAGTTTCACTTATAATCAACACATTAAAAAACAAAGCAGGTGACCTAAATAACTTATCACCTTTTATATACAAAAAAGCCTCTCAAGTTCTCTCACCAATTATTGCAACACTCTTTAACAAATCCATTGAATCCTCTACCTTCCCATCAATACTCAAAATAGTGAGGGTCACCCCAATGCATAAAAGAGGAGATCAAACAGACCTGAATAACTACAGGCCGATATCTAACTTACCCCTTCTCTCCAAAATCTTTGAAAAATTAATTCATAGACAAATATATTCCTACCTCACCTCCAACAACGTACTCAACCACTGTCAATTTGGATTCAGGCCTAATAAAAATACAAATGATGCCATTATACACATGTTAGAAATAATTTACACCGCCCTTGAGAAAAAAGAAATCCCAGTGGGAATCTTCATTGATTTACGTAAAGCTTTTGATACAGTTGACCATGATCTGTTACACCTAAAATTATCACACTATGGTATAAGAGGACACTCCCTTAACTACCTAAAATCATACCTTAGCAACAGAAACCAATATGTGTACACAAATGGAGCTAGCTCCACCGTGCAAACTATTACCGTAGGTGTCCCACAGGGAAGTGTTCTTGGCCCACTACTCTTTCTCATTTACATTAACGACCTACCAAATGCATCTCAACTACTCAAACCCATACTTTTTGCAGATGATACTACATGTTATCTCGCACCCAAGCCCAGACATACTAGCCAACACTGCAAATACTGAATTACAGAAAATATCTACCTGGATGATGACCAACAAACTTACTCTCAATATTGATAAAACATATTTTATCCAGTTTGGGAACAGAGCTACAAATGCACCACTTAACATAATGATAAATGGGTCCCCTATTACAAAACTCACAGAGGGAAAATTCGTAGGAATCCATCTTGACAGTGCCTCAAATTTCAGACACTTTCTTTCTTTCTTTCAACATGTCGGCCGTTTCCCACCGAGGCAGGGTGGCCCAAAAGAAAAAACGAAAGTTTCTCCTTTCACATTTAGTAACATATACAGGAGAAGGGGTTACTAGCCCCCTGCTCCCGGCATTTTAGTCGCCTCTTACGACACGCATGGCTTACGGAAGAAGAATTCTGTTCCACTTCCCCATGGAGATAAGAGGAAATAAGAACAAGAACTAGTAAGAAAATAGAAGAAAACCCAGAGGGGTGTGTATATATATGCTTGTACATGAATGTGTAATGTGACCTAAGTGTAAGTAGAAGTAACAAGACATGCCTGAAATCTTGCATGTTTATGAGACAGAAAAAAGACACCAGCAATCCTACCATCATGTAAAACAATTACAGGCTTCCGTTTTACACTCATTTGGCAAGACGGTAGTACCTCCCTGGGTGGTTGCTCTCTACCAACCTACTACCTAGAAAATTTCAGACACTTTCTTCTTCTTTCAACACGTCGGCCGTTTCCCACCGAAGTGGGGTGGCCCAAAATGAAAAACGAAAGTTTCCCATTTTACATTTAGTAATATATACAGGAGAAGGGGTTACTAGCCCCTTGCTCCCAGCATGTTAGTCGCCTCTTACGACACGCATGGCTTACGGAGGAAGAATTCTGTTCCACTTCCCCATGGAGATAAGAGAAAATAAGAACAAGAACTAGTAAGAAAATAGAAGAAAACCCAAAGGGGTGTGTGTATATACATATGATTGTACATGAATGTGTAGTGTGACCTAAGTGTAAGTAGAAGTAACAAGACATACCTGAAATCTTGCATGTTTATGAGACAGAAAAAAGACACCAGCAATCCTACCATCATGTAAAACAATTACAGGCTTCCGTTTTACACTCATTTGGCAAGACGGTAATACCTCCCTGGGTGGTTGCTGTCTACCAACCTACTACCTAGGAAATTTCAGACACATATACAACAAATTTCCAAGAAAGTCTTAAAGACCGTGGGAATACTATCCAAGATACGGTACTATGTTCCACAACCAGCTCTCCTTACCCTATACCACTCACTCATTTACCCCTACCTCACCTATGGAATCTGCGCATGGGGCTCTACATCAATAACTCATCTCAGACCACTAATAACACAACAAAAGGCAGCAGTTAGAATGATAACAAATTCACACTCCAGACAACATACTCCACCAATATTCAAAAACCTAAACTTACTCACCATACAAGACATCCATACTTTTTACTGTGCCTATTACATACATAGAACACTCTATGCAAATATTAACCCACCACTCAAACTTCTCCTTACCAATTTTAACAGGACACATGACCATAACACTAGACACAGATCACTCCTCGATGTTCCCCGTGTCCATCTAACACTATGTAAAAACTCAATGCATATAAAAGGCACGAAAATTTGGAATTCATTACCTGTCATTGCCAAAGAAACCCTGCCTGTACCCCAATTCAAAACGATGCTAAAAAACCACCTTCTCACCCAAAGCTAAATGCTCAATATCAAACATTCCCAAGTTAGTTTGATATCTTTATTATGCACCCCATACCCATCCTGTGGGCGGTAGTCAAAAGATTACAGAGGTACATAATGGGTCCAGGGACTGGACCCCAAAGTTATGATAGCTGAGCAAGTTACAAAGGTAATGAACTAACAAGCTACAAAGATAATGAACTCACAAGTTACAAAGGTAATGAAACATGTAAGTAAATTTACTTACTTACGTTTATACATGGTTACAATCATGAACAAATTATAACGCAATGAACACTTCACTAGTCTACACCCAGTCACAACTGTAATGAGTTCTTGGTGCAAATTTTATTGTTGGGTCACACATACACACTTACATATACACATACACACACACACATAGGTTATATTATATATCGACAAGAAACGAAAGTGGATATACGCCAGAACATCACATTGAGTTGGACAATCTACAGGATACTACACGCTGGCCAAGCTGCATCGCATCGCAAGTATTCACCTATGTGTGGTTTTCGGGGTGTCGGGAGTAAGATCCAATTACCTAACCGCTAAGCTGTTTGTGAACGGTCAACTCTCATAGTAAGATAAGGAATAGGATATCAAGTACTCAGTAACAAATAGCAATTGGTAATTTCTAGTAGAAAAGG